>PVLC010010853.1:0-48379 GCA_004027655.1 Graphiurus murinus
AGGAAGAGAAAAATAAATCAATAAAAGAAGCCTAGTAATGCCCAGATGGAAAAGTAGTAAACAAAGACATTAAATGATGCCATATAATAAATGTTTTCCAAATGTCCAAGAGTTAAGAGGTAACATGGAAAATATATAAATTACAAACTCAGCTTCTAGGGATGAAAACTGCAATGTCTGAAATTAAAAACACACTGTATGGGAATAATGACAGTTCAGACATTTCAGAGAAAAGGACTGATGTACTTGAAGCAACAGAAGTAGAAATTGCTGAAAAATTAAAAACAGAGGGAAAAAATTAAACAGAAGGAAGACAGTGAGCTAATATAAAACTTCTATCACCCTAACATTGTGTAACTGCTAACCTTTGAAGGTAAGGGAGAAAAAAATATTATTAAAAATACAATGGGTTGGGAGTGGTGGCACAGGCCTGTAATCCTAGTACTTGGGAGGCTGAGACAGGAGGATGGCAGGTTTGCAGCCAGCCTCAGTAATTTAGCTAGGCTCTCCACAACTTAGTGAGACCCTGTTTAAAAGTAAAAATAAAATATGGTTGGGAGTGTAGCTCAGAGATAGAATGCCCTTGGGTTCAATTCCCAGTACCAAAAAAAAAAAGAAAGAAAGAAAATAATGGACCATGGCCAATTTTTCTCATATCTATTACAAATTGTAAGCTCAATAAACCTCAAAAACACAAAACAGAAAAGTAGTACCTAGGTTTATCATAATCAATTTTTTCAAAAATAGTGGTAAAGAGGAAATCTGAAAAGTATTCAAATATTCAAAATTAAGACTTACTATATACTGCTATATACAAATATAGATAATTGCAATTTGCTATTGCAAAACAACAAAAGAGCCAAACTATGGAAGCAGCCAAGATGTCCATCCACAGATGAATGGATTACAAAACTATGGGATATGTACACAATGGAATTTTACTCAGCTGTAAAGAAGAACAAAATCATGTTCTTTGCAGGGAAATGGATGCAACTGGAAAACATTATGTTAAGGGAGATTAGTCAGTCACAAAGAGTAAAGAAGCATATGTTCTCCCTAATATGCGGATGCTAGGGAGAAGATGGGGCATAGGAGGGTCTCCAGATGAAAAGGAGAGATCCTCGATAAGCAAAGAAGTTGATTTAATTGTAGTGGATGCATGGGGCAGAGGGACACCCTAATGCACATGATGTACTTACACAATCATATCAAGGTCACTCACTGAACTGAACCTGAGGGGGAGGGAGGGAATTGGGGTGGGAATTGGGAAGGGGTCAAATGATAATTGTGTACAAATATGTTAACAACTTGTACTTAACAAAGATGTATGCTATATTGCATGAATTGGGTCTTTAGAGTGTGATTTATCTAGATATCCGCCTCATATAACCACCTCCTGAGGACCAACTTCACATGGCATGGCTAGATACAATCCACCTTACATGCCCTACTGATGCTCACACCCATATGAACTGTGCAGATAAGCTACAGTGACTTCCACTCCAGCATGGTGTATATCCACGGAGTCATGAACTCCCCTCAGGAAACCTTCTTGGGCAATGTCCTCAAAAGGCTTTGGCTTCCAGATCCCTCCATCTCTCTTTTGCCCCCCATTCCCTGTTGTGCATGTGTGTTTCAGACAGCTTCCCACTTCCTGATGGCCCTACGATCTCTGCTGCCTCTTCTCTCTGAGACCTGCCAGTGATACACTGCTTCTATTACTCTATGTGTTTTGATGACTTGCCTTGTGTGTCTTACTCAATCAGCACACCTGACCCTAACTCTTCTCCTAATCAGAGCTCTAATAGAGAATAGCTGAAATAACTGGACACAAGTCAGACAAGAGCTACAGACGTGTCTGCTGGTATAAACAAGATTTTCATGAGGGACATCTGGCCACGGATAAGACACTTAGGCATTAGGCCATCTGCAGGGCTAAAGAAACATCCTGGTGTCTTTATCTGCAAATACCCACAACTACCTCCACTGGAACCCTGCAATAGCATGGTTAGAGTTTCTAGTCATAGACTTAATAACCAACTGAGAGGAAAACAAAATAGGAAAAAGACCCTAATATTAAAACACTGAATTAGAATTATAGTGGAAGACATCCAACCTAACTTTGTCACTGGTGAGGAAATCTCATCACAACATTTCAACGAGTGGCCTCCCAGGCTCTGCATGAACTCCTCCAGGGAGAGGAACTCTGGGAGGCACGGAATATTCTCCGTAGCTGATTATTCTTATGAAATGGGCATTCTGAGGAATACTGCACAGAAGATAATGGAAGATAAGAGCAGAGTAGCTCAGAAGGCTCCTATGGAACCTGCTTTCCTGGTTTTGATTCCTGATTACCAGGATATGAAACTTCCCCAGTCCCTAAATCACCACAGCATGCACCAGAATCTGCAAAGAATACTCAGATCATGTTCCATTTTATTCAAAGAGCATGTGAGGCAGGAAAGATGAAAGTGGCACAGAAATGTTTGTTACCACTGCTTTCAGGTGCTGTAATTTACTCACCTCATTCTCCATCCATAATGTCAAATGGCTTTTCTCCTCCTCTGAAAACTTGGAGCAAGCCCAGCTGGATGGACACTGAGAGGAGTTTTCTACTCCTTGATATTTTCAAGGAATTCTTTTTTTGGTGGTGGTGGTGGGGTTGTCATGAATTAAATGTTCTCCATAGTCTTAAATTTGTAAATACTGAATGTTTGTTCTAATAAACAAAGGACCAACAGGATGTCATAGACTGTCCAGTGAAGATGGGCTCCTCTTTTACCAAAGCATGGACAGTGTGAATACTGCCATTTTGGTGTCCTGAAGACCATGATTGTGAGCTTCAGGGGCCTACAGACCCACAGTTCTATATTGAAAATAGGAGTTTAATGTGGAGCAATTTAATACTCCTCTCTTCAGATGTAGACTGGAAATAATGGCAATGCAGACCTTGCTAGTTTTTTAAAATATACTTTTAATAGTGCATTGTAATTATATATCATAGAGAAGTTAAATGTGATACAAACATATATGCACATAGCACTTGGTGTGATTCCTTCCAGATCCTACCCCATTTCCCTCACTCTCCATACATTTTAGTGAGATGGGTAGATGGGGGGGATTGAACCCACGGGCATTCTACCTCTGAGCCACTACACTCACAGCCCTATTTTATATTCTTATTTTGAAACAGGGTCTTGAGACTAAGTGGCCAAGGGCCTTACTAAGTAGTTGAGGCTGGCTGCGAACCAGCAATCCTCCTATCTCAGCTGCCCAAGTACTGGGATTACAAGTGTGTGCCACCATGCCCAGCTGATACCTTCATATATGGACATAGCATTATTTGAACTGTGTCCTTCATCACCCCTCCTTTCCCCCTTGCCCAACTCCCTTGCTCAATATCCTTACACTGTTCCACTGGTCACTCTTAATTATCTAAAGTCTCTTTTGCTTTCATTTTCTCTCTAGCTTCTGCTTATGAGATAAAACATTCAACCCTTGACTTTCTGAGACTGGCTAATCTCACTTAGCATAATATTCTCTAGTTGCATCTATTTTCCTGAAAATGACATAATTTTGTTTTTCTTTGTGACTGCCCTTTCTGTATTTTTATGAGGGTCAATTGAGAATATAATTGTAAAATAATATTGTTGGATAATTTTTTATCATTACAACTTTATAGATATAACAAGACCTATCAAACACAGTTAAAATTGGCTATTTTCCAAAAGGCAGTTTTCAATTTAATAACCGGAACCAAATAACATTGAATATTTTAGACAATGAGTTTTGAAGTGACTGTAGGTATCACTTGTCTCCAAAATTGCTGTAAGAAAATTAGTTTCTATAGTTGATTCCAATCCTAGACTAAATATCTTTTCATTGTCTTATGAAAATATAGTAAACATTTTCTCAAAAGGTATTAAAGGTTGCTCAGTATGTAAGTCTATAAAACCAGTATTAACAGGCTAGTATGCAGCTCTTAGACTTGCTTCCTTGGCTTTTTAAGTATTTTGTGAGTATCTATGATCCCAAGATAAGTACAGACATTATTACCACTTGAAATTAATTGTCTGTGATAATCAGAATCTTCCTAAATTTTGACCACATTAAATACAGAAATAGATATGTTTCTGAGACTGATGTAATTGTCATAATTCCCTACACCAAATATTTGTACCCTTCACAGTGTCATATTTGTATTGATTGACTTTATAATAAACTAAATATGATTGTGAGTTATGTTAATACATTTGTCTTTGAAAAATATAATTATATTTAACATTTATACATGGGAAAAGGGGTATTTCTGAAGCAAAGTTTAAAACCATTGTTCTAGAGAAGAGAGAAGGGTTAACTGATGGGTATGAAAATACAGATAGATAGGAAGACTATTTCTAAAGTTTTATGGAATATATTTCATGAGAATTTATATTTCAAAATAGTGAAAAGAGAGCATTTTGAATGTTCCCAACACAAAGAAACAATAAATGTTTAGGGTAATTGATATGCTAATTATTCTGATTTGATTATTACATATTGTGTACAGGTTATCAAAATATCACACTGTACCCCATAATATCTACAATTATTGTGTCCATTAAAATTTTAAAAATATGATAGAAACAAAACACTAGATAAATAGACATTTTCTACTCAGTGTTTTATTCCTTAAGTTATTTAGATAACCATATTAAAAAATATCATACTTTGAGAGGATTTTTCAAAACTTAAAAACTATAAAAAGAAAAACATTGTTCTGAAAAATATAAATATTGAGTGTAGATGTGTGACAGGTTAAAAACACCAATGCTAAGATAGCATAGTTTCATCAAAGGAAAGAATTGTTCCAAAGAGAAAGAAAGGCAGTTCATTTACCCAGGTGAATGGTGTGAAATACCAGGCTGATGATTGGGGTGGAGGTGTCTTATTCCAAAGCTATTGACAAAGTTATCAGCCTAATGTCTATCAGATTAGACATTTATACTGTCATTATTGAGCACAGCGATGTTTAATTTATCCATGTGTCAGTCAACAGAGGGACACTATGTCACTGTGAAAAAAAATTCCACAAATTATGGGCACAAACTGGATAGTGAAATATGGGAAGAAAAGGAAAAGGAGAGAGAAAGGAGAAAAGGAGAGGAGGGGAAAAAACTGATTGTCTATGAGTGCCTGTTCTTCCAGGTCTGCTCAGACTTATTTATACATGGATCTTCACTAAATCTCCTCAGCAGCACCCAATATTATAATTTCATAGCAATAAGAAAACTTATAAAATGTTAATATATGCAAATTCATTCCACATATATTGCATACCAAAACAAAACAAAGCACGTTCCCTTCTTTCAAGGAATTGTTTTCCAAGTGTGTGACAATCATAAATAAGCAACTTACTAAAGTCACATCACTAGTGAGTAGAAATGGGTCTGAAAACAGGTTTTTCTAACTATGCAACTTGTTTTCTTCATACCAGCATAATAGGGAAAAGCACAGAGCTGCTTCCCTCTGTGTGCCTTCACAATGACTGAAATGGGGGGCTGGTCTAGCAGCATATTTATCTAGATTGTCTGAGTTTAGTTTTATAGTCCTCATCTGGTCATCAATCAAGTTACTCAACACAGCAGTAGGAACTTCTTAGAAACCTACCACAATAATTTCATAGCTGAATATTGCAACTGGAATGTATTTTGAGATATTGACTTACATGGTATCTTTGCATTTCTCATATTTAATCCTTTAAGTGGCTCTATGTTCATTAGAGAAGATGTATGCCAGAGACAAAACGAAAAGACCCATGAGCTGTAGTGTCTATTGTTTCTCTAAAGAGCAAAGAGAGGTGAATATATAGACAAAATGTCTTGGAAGGGGAGTGTTGTTTCCCAACCCCAACCCATTCATTGACTAGAATGAGTCTCTCCTGGGCTAGAAGAGTTGGTAATGAGAATGGAGACTGCAGTAGCTTCGCAACAACATTATTGGAAGAATACAAATGTACCAAGCAAATTTTCTATACTGCCTCACTGGCATAAAGGAAAAAGCATTCCACTGGCTGCACGTCTTGGAACATCATGAGGTTTCTACATTAGGCCCAAATAAAAATGGATGGCAAGTCATGTTTTAAAAAAACAGAAATGGCAGGTTTTGACATAATCTTTTTTTAATTTTAATTTTTTTATTTTTTTACGATAACAGGGATTGAACTCAGGGGTATTCTACCTCCAAGTTACACCCCCAGCTCTATTTTTATTTTTTTGTTTTGAAACAGGGTCTCACTAAAATGTAGAGGACCTCACTAAGTAGCTGAGGCTGGCTGGAAACCTGCAATTCTCCTGTCTCAGCCTCCCAAGTACTGGGATTACACGCGTGCGGCACCATGCCTGGCTTGACATAATTTTAATAAACATCCTTTCTGGCTGCAGAACCTCAACCAGCAGATTTTAAAATTTAGTAGAAATATGCTTAGAAATCACCATTGACAGAACCAATATTAATAAAAAGATGCATTATTATACATATTTTCAAATATCATATAAAATAGAACAAAAAGAAACATCACCTTGATGTCTAGCTTTCTTACAAGAAAATGGCTCTAATTCAAAGCATTTCTCAAAAGGGAACATATTTATGCTGACCAGCTACTATTTCTGTATATATCCACATGATTCTACTTCTATGACAGCTCCACTTGTCTTCATATACTTCTTGCAAAGGCACTTGGGGTTGCCCACAGCTGCCACTGCCTGTCAGGAGAATACCAACATCCACATGCAGGGTGCTGCCTCAAGATGCACTCATTACTTCTACCCGCTGCCTGGGGGAGCCTTCTTCCACTGACTTCGCAGATCTCTTCTTGTTCCAAGAGTCTTATGAAGCAGCTCTGGCTTAGATGCATCAGATTTTGGTATCAGGCCATAGCACCAATGCTGTCCATTCCGTCCTTCAGTTTTCCTTCAGTCTTTTGTTCCCAGATCAAACCTTCTTCTTTCCCTATCTACAAAAATAACCTTATCTTACAGAGAGTAAGGAAGTGGTTGAGATATTGGTAGGAACCTGCCCTATTGCTTATATAGCTTTGCTTCAAATACTGAATAAAGGAAATGTGTGCATTATGAAGTTTTTGCTTCTGTTTCTATCTATTTATATTCATGGGTTTTACAGGCAAAAGAATGAAGATTTTTACTGTTAGTTTGAAAATTCTTTACTGAATTGAAATCTTGGGGGGGGGAAAAACACTGGTCATATGTCTGGGTCACGAAATTATAGTGACTTTTATTTTCTATTTTCTTCTTTAAGTTTTTTCTGTATTTCTAAGCAGAAGTAATTAGGTATTAACTTTTATGATCAGAAAACACCATAAGAAATAAAAAGCAGAATGTTAGCCAACTATTTCTTGAAACTCTGTAATGCAGGTCAACAGCATCTGCTTTTTCTGCTATAAGGCCCTATGGAGCTCAAGACTTCCAGTAAAAATGTATTCACTGATTGAGTCTTAAAAAAAGAGCCTGCCAGGCATTGTGGCACACAGCTGTAATTCCAGTACTTGGGAGACTTAGGAGGACCTCACAGGTTGGAAACCAGCCTTAGCAACTTGGCAAGACTCTTAGCAACCTAGTGAGACCTTGTTTCAAAACAACAGAAAATTATTATTGGTACTTTGTAATCATACATCTTTGTTAGGTACAAGCTGGTAAAGGCATATATGCACACATCTCTCATTTAACCCTTCCCCAATTCCCACCCCATTTCCTCCCTCTCCCTCCTTCTCAAGTTCAATTTAGTGATTGACTTTGATATGTTTGTGAAAGTACATCATGTGCATTAGGGTGTCCCTCCTCCACTCCCCTGCCCCATCACCTTCAGTTGAATCACCTTCTTTGCTCATAAAAGATTTCTCTTTCTTTGTCTAGAGTCTGTCTTAAGACCCCCTTTCTCCCTAGCTTCTGCATATTAGGGAGAGCATACGATTTTTTTAACTTTTTGTGACTGGCTAATGTCACTTAACATAATGTTTTCCAGTTCCATCCATTTCTCTACAAATGACATGATTGTGTTCTTCTCTATGACTGAGTAAAATTCCATTGTATACATATCCCATGGTTTTGTAATCCATTCATCTGTTGATGGGCATTTTGGCTGGTTCTATAGTTTGGCAATTGTGAATTGTGCAGCTATAAACATAGATACACATGCATCAGTCTGATAGTTTGGTTTCCATTCTTTTGGGTGGATACCCAGAAGTTATATTGCTGAATCATATGGTAGGTTCATTCCCATTCGTCTGAGGATCCTCATATTGTTTTCCAAAGTGGTTGCACTAATCTGCAATCCCACCAACAATGAATTAGGGTTCCCACTTCTCCACACCCTCGCCAGCATTTGCTGTTTTTTGTGTTTTTGATGATTGCCATTCTAATTGGGGTTAGGTGAAATCTCAAGGTAGTTTTGATTTGCATCTCTCTGATTGCTAATGATGTTGAACATTTCCTCATACATCTATTGGCTATTTGTATTTCTTTCTTTGTGAAGTGACTATTTAGATCATTTGCCCATTTTTTGACTGGCTTATTTGTTTTCTTAGCCGTGAGTTTCTGGAATTCTCTGTATATTCTAAATATTAGTCTTCTTTCAGAGGAGTGGCTGGCAAAAGTTTTCTCCCATTCTGTGGGCTCTTTGTTGAGGTTCTAAAAGCCTTGGCATGGTGGTGCATGCCCACAATCCAAATGGTGCATGACTATGCCTGTAATCCTAGTACTTGGGAGGCTGAGACAGGAAGATTGCAGGTTTGAAGCTAGCTTCAGCAATTTAGTGAGACTTTCAGTAACTTAGCAGGACCCTGTTTCCAAATAAAAAACAAAATAGGGCGGGGGTGTATCTCAGAGGTAAATTTCCCCTGGGCTTAATCTTTTTTTTTAAAGTAAAAAAATAAAAATAATTAAGAAGGGCTAGTTGGACATGATGGCACACATTTGTAATCTCAGTACTTGGGATGCTCAGACAGGAAGATCACAGGTTCATGGCCAGCCTCAGCAACTTAGTAAGACCCTGTTTCCAAATAAAAAATAAAATAGGTCTGAGAGTACAGTGCCCAGAAGTAGAAAGCCCCTGGGTCCCATCCCCAGTACCACAAAATCGATCAATCAATCAATCAGAATAAACAAATAAATAAAAAAGACTTGGGGTGTAGCTCAGAGGAAGAATGCCCCTGGATCCAATCCTCAGTACCAAAAAAAATGAAATAAAATAAAAAAGGTCCCATATCCTACTCTGGCATGTTGCAGACTAAGCCATCCTATTTGGCTTGTAGGATACCAACCCATCCACCTAGTGAATACGCTAGCATTTTTGTAAGGTCTCGAATACTTCCTTATTAAAAATACTTTAATAGTCATTTCTAGTATTTAATTTGCTTGTTCTTATATTGACTAATTTCATCTCACTATACAGGAATTTCTTTACATTACTGTTTCTCCTCTGTATATGTTCTAAAGCTGATTGCAAATTGGTGTTTCTCAGAAGGAAACTAAGTGAAAAGTCTGTCTCATTTTTTATTAGTATATTTTAGTTATATGGAACAATGGGTTTTACCATGGAAAGTCTCTTAATATATCCCATGCTTTATACTAAAACTTGTGCTGCAATTGGAACTTGAAAGACAAAATGAGAGGTCATTTTGCACATTTCTATCAGCTAGATATAAGAATAAAGGTCTAATTTGACTCACTGACAATCAATACAGAAACATTGACCCCTGATAAAATGGCAGATATCACAAGAGGCTTGAATTAAACTGTATTCTCAGTTCAATTAGTAAAAATTTAGTCAGTTATGAAAGTTCTTTGCAGTCAATATAATAGATCTTTAAAAAATCCTACCATCTAAGATGTGTAGCCACAACTTTGAAATAAAATTGAAAATAATTTTATATTTTTGTCATAAGAAAGGCAGTGAGACATATTAATCTTTACCAAAGGAAGAAAGGGATATAAATTAAAAATAGATTAATAGACATTATCCAATCCAATGAATAGGAAAAAAATTAATGAATATAGCTTCAGTTATTTGAGTTATTTGCATTCTAATGTATGCAATTATATTTCTGAAATAAGAGGAAAAAGTAATCAGGAGAAAAATACTTGAATAAATAATGGCCAAACATTTCCCAAATTTTGGTAAAAAAATAAAAACAATACAAACTTACAGAGATGTAATGTCAGCAAACCACATTCAGTAAAAATGTAAGAAAATAAAATGTCTGAAAAACAAACAAACAGAATATCTTGTGACCAGGTTAGAGAAGATAATATTACATATTTGGTATAGTGGTATAAAATGTAGCCAACTGTTCATGAAAAATTATGGGTATCAAAAGAATGGCATTTAAGCTATGGGCAGGAGGGATGCCTATTATCGTATCATTCTATATACAGTGAAATATCCTCTACATTTTAAAGAAAAAGTACATTTTTAGATAAATGAGAAGTCAGTTTGTCAACACTGGACCTGTTGAATTAGGAATGCTAAAAGAATATAGCAACTCAAATTTACAGAAATTTACAGAAGGTAAGTGGAAGACTGGAATTGGTAAATGTGTAAATATAAATAATAACTTTTCTTTTTAAAACTATTTTAAAAGATATGGTTTATAAAGAAAATAATTATAACGCTATAATCTTGAGTTTATAATTAATACAAGTATATTGTATGCAACAAAATACTAACAAGAATGGAGTAAAGTGTAAAATACACTGTTGGAAGCTTCTTACATTTTGAGAGAAGTATACAATATTAAGGCCTATTTAAATCTGATAAGTTAAAGATGAGTACTGTAACTCCTAGAACAACCACTAAGCAACAAAAGCACAAAGAAGCATAGTTCAAGTCACTGGAAAAATTAAAATATCAAAAAAATCAAATAAAATTTTAAAAAATTGAAGAAATACTTGGTTAACCCCAAACAAGAAATAAAAGAGGATCAGAAGAAAAATTGATTGGGAAATGAAATACAAATGACAAATACACCTGATGGAATTGTTAGAATGGGTGAATAGATAAGAGTCAACTACATGTTATTCAAAATATGTTTGAATGTAAGATAATTTAAAAAGTAAGAGAACAGATGTATCATGTAACCAGTAAACTGAAGAAACCTGAAGTGACTATATTATTATGAGTAATTTTTCAAGACAATAAAAAAGACATAAAGAGATTAGTTCACCAAGAAAACTTAATAATAAATAAATATGTGCACAAATAATTGAGCATCAAAATGAATGAAGGAAAGAAATAACTATAATAAGAAATAGACAAATCTATAATCATAGCTGGAGATTTTAACAGCAGACAAAATATCAGTGAGAATAGAGAGGATCTGAACATTTAATGTCACCTTGACCTAACAGATATTTATAGAACATTGTAGACAACAACTGAAGCTTTTTTCTAGCACACCTAGAAAGATCATCATGACAGACCATATAATGATCCATAACACGTCTTAAAAATAGTCACAAGATTAAAATTCTACAGACTACACTCTTTGACTCAAACAAAATTAAATTAGAATAACAACTGGGGTACAGGCCAGGGGTAGAGCACTTGCCTAGCATGCCTAAGACCCGAGGTTCAATACAAGGCATGTTAAAAAATAAATAAACAAATAAATTTAAAAAGAGGCAAAAAGAAATACAGAGAAGCTACCTAAACAGCATGCTTTTAAACAATTGAAAAGTCAAAATGAAATAAAAAAGTAAAATTAAATTACACACACACACACACACACACATACCTAGAATTGGTATGCATACACATACACACATACACACACACACACATCAAAGTGAATGATAATTAAAATACATCATAACATATCTCATTTGTTGAAGCTAAACTAGGGATAATTGTAGCTGAAAATGTTTCTATTAAGAAAGAAAAATGTTTATATTTGTTTCTAAATTATCACCAAAAGAAACTAGAAAATATAAGCATATTAAATACAAACTAAATAGAAGGAAAGATTAGGGTATAAATCAGTGATATAAATAATGGAGAAAATTGACAAAGGGAAATTTTTATTCTTCTAAAAAAATGCTAAAATTGACAAATACCTATTAGGGCTGATCAAGAAAAAAGGAGAAAAATAAAAAAAATTATTAGTCTTGAGTATAAATATTTGGCTATGATGACAAGTCCTATAGACATTAAAAGAATAATGAATAACTTTATTAATAGCTTTATCAAACATATTCAGTTTGTGCCAAATTCTTTGAAAAATGAACCATACTGATAAATAAGCATAGTCCTACATCTACTAAGTAAATTAAATTTTTATGAAGAACAGTTCCACTTATAAATTTGCAGACCTAAATGGTTCCACTGCCAATTAAATCAATTATTTAAAGATTAATAGTACAAAAATTACACAAAATTGTACAAAAATTTGAGGAGGGAATAATACTTCCAAATTTGTTTCATAAGGCCAACATAACCATAATACTGTATCATGATAAAGACATTACAAGACAAAAAAATTACAGATCAATGTCTCTCAAGAATATAGGTGAAAAATGTTCACCAAAATATTACCAGCTGGAACCCAATAATATAAAAAGAATATACCATGACTAGGAAAGTAATTTTAATATTCAAAAGTCAACAGATGCAATTCACTATGCAAAAGCCATATACAAGATAAATATCTTGAACTCATTAATAAAGAAAATTTTTTGAAAAATTTACATATATCATATTTAATTATGAGGTATTTGGTGTGTCCTCCCTCAGATCAAGATCAAGGCACAGATGCCACTTTCATCACTTTTATTTGTTATTTTTCTGGACATTTTAGAATTGAAATGAAAATAAGCATAGGAGAATGTCTTTTGTGAACTGGGGATAGATGAAGATTTGTTAGACTTGAAGCATCCATAGGAATATTTGTAAATTAGATTTCACTCAAACTTAAAACTTTCATGCATCAAAAGTTACTATAAGAAAATGAAAAAGCATGAGAGGTATTTCCATTTCTTAAGGTTTTTCTTAATTTCTTTGTTTAATGTTTCAGAATTTTCATCCTAGAGGTTTTTACCTTCTTGGTTAGTGTTATGGTCAGAACAAGAATGTCCCCCTGAAGAGCTCATGGTTGATACAGTTAAGGCCCAAGTTTTATAATCTCATCAGTGTATTTATCTGGGTGGTAACTCTGCTGGAGGTGTGTGGCTGGAGAAGGTGGATCCTTGGGGTGTGGCCTTAGGGACTGTGCTTTTGTCTTTGAATCCTCCTGCTTGCTTGTTCTCTAGTTTCCAGTCTCCATGATGTGAGAGCAGAGCGTAGCTCTCTCCCTCTCTCTGCTTCCCACTGCCATGCCCTGAGAGAGCAGACCTCAGCTTCACACGGACTGGACCCGGATTCTCCAAACATCTGTGACCAAATACATCTTCATTCCTCTAATCTGTATGACCAGGTGTCTTGGATTATAGCAGTAAGAATGTTGACCAAGACAGATTTTTTCCTATGTTTGCTGTTGTTTTGTTTTCTTTGTTAAGACTATTGTGAGTGGAATTGTTTTCCAATTTTTTTTTCAGTGTCCATCAACAGATGAATGGATTATGAATCTATGGTGTGTGTGTGTATATATATGAACAAAATTATGTCATTTACAGGAAAATAGATAGAATTAGAGAATATTGTGCTTACTGAGATTAACCAGTTTAAGAAATTGAAGAGTCAACTAGATTTTCTTTCATATGTGGAAACTAGAGAAAAATTGAGAAACAAAAGAGACTTCAGATAAAGAGGAAAAACCCCAGTGGAATAATACAAGGGGTCTTAGGGGAGAAATATGCGGGAGGGGAGACTAGATGAAGGAAACACTTCAAATAATGCTATGTACATATACAAAATTATCAATGCTAGTCTCAATAACATGTATGGGAAAGAAGAGGGAGTAGGGTGGGGCCTAGAGGGAGGTATACCAAGTGCTGTGTGCATGTATGTTCCTGTCACTCTGAACCTCACTATGATGTATAAATGCATTGCACAAATAAAAGAATATTTTTTTAAAAAAGTGAAGCCAGGCATTGTGGCACACTCTTGTAATCCCAGTACTTAGGAGGCTGAGATAGGAGGATGTGGGTTCGCGGCCAGCCTCAGCTACTTAGTGAGGCCCTCCACAACTTAGTGAGAGCCTGTTTCAAAATAAAGAATAAAAATAGGACTTGGGGTGTGGGTTGGAGGTAGAATGTCCTTGGGTAGAATGTCCCCAGTACTGCAAAAAAAAAAGTGAAAAACAAACCAGACTATGAGGATATATTTACAATACATATATGCTATAGTGATGACAAAGGGACTGGTGCTCAGAAAATATAAAGAATTTCTGCCAGGCATGGTTGTGCACACTTGTAATCCCAGTACTTGGGAGGCTGAGACAGGAGGATAGCAGATCAGCCTCAGCAATGTAACAAGACCTTGTTTCAAAACCAAAAATAAAAAGTAGGGCTGGAGCCGGACGTGGTGGCGCACGCTTGTAATCCCAGCATTCGGGAGGCTGAGACTGGAGGATCCAGGTTCGCGGCCAGCCTCAGCTACCTAGTGAGGCACTCCACAACTTAGTGAGACCCTGTTTCAAAATAAAGAATAAAAAATAGGGCTGGGGGTGTAGCTCGGAGGTAGAATGCCCCTGAGTTCAATCCCCAGCACCGCAAAAAAAAAAAAAAAAAGTAGGGCTGGGAGTGTAGCTTACAGGTAGAATGCCCCTTGGGTTCAATCCCCAGTACCACACACACAAAGAAGTAGTTCCTATAATTCTATTATTAATAACTAAGCAATATTAGAAAGGATGAAAGTTATTCTGCCCATATTCCTGAGTATGAGGCAAAACCTACCATTATGTAGGCCTCAGCTCAGCTCAGGGTTCTATCTCTTCTACTACTAAAAAGTTTCACTCATTGTAAACAGGATTATATTATGATTTTGTGGGCCCCTTCCTCCATAAGAAATTTTAAAAATACATTTTATGACTATTCTCATATAAAGGCAAATATATTCCAGGTTGACTTATCATTATATACCTACTATTTTCATTTTTCTACAGATTTTAAAGTTTTCATTTTCATCACTGTTGCAAATATTATCCACCAGAAGGAATAATAGGGATTATTTCTTCTGTGCTTAACATACACATTAGCCCTGAATGGGAGGGTGCCTCTTTGAATATGTATTGCTTTATAATAGTTCCCTTCCCTTTTCTAGCTTCCAAACTATCTCAAGTCATTTGTTCAGGCTTTATAGCCAGAATCCTAGCCTTTCTGAAATAATTTTCCCATAGCAAATTTTCTGTCTTTGGCAGACAACCTTTTTTTTTTTTTTTTTTCCTCTGAGAGTAGAGAAATCAGCCTGTTACACACTTATCCTCTTTCCAAGGCAAGCCAGCTTGACCAGAGAGCTTCTATTGAATTGAGAGCACAGCTGAATATGCTGTGGGGTTTTGAATGAGAGTGGTGCTAATATGCTCTGTGCTGTTACCTAATACAAATGAAAAGCCTACTTGTTCTTCTGTACACCAGAAGTGAATTTAAAAATAAATATGAGTAATAACCTTTTCTTACCTTAAAATAGGCACATTAGGGAGTCTATTAATTTTAGAAAATATTAACTTGTGTTACCTATTTCTAATTCTAAGACCAAAGAACTCTGATGCTGATGATTATTACAGAAGCATAGACCAAAATCATTTAGTTTAATATGCATATTTTGAGAACCTATATATTCTGTGCATTGTCCTAAGCACCGGGGATACACAGAAGTCAGTTAAGCATTATAATCCCATTGAGGAATTTGCAGTCTACAAGAGAAGATAAATTTATCAATCAAGTGCTAATACAATGTGTTAAATTATATAATAGGAAACACATAGGGAATGAACACCTAGCAAGCAAAATTTCAGGGACTATCCCCAACTGTCTTTTCACCTTCTATAAAAATTATGGTATCTCCATATCCATAGCCATGGAACTTAATAGTCATCCTTGCAGGTACAGTATATTTCCTGACCATTATCAGCCATGCTACTTGCTCAGGATAATGGAATATGAAAAATGACAGCATGGAAACCCTAAAGAGAAGCTTTAAAGTGAACTGCATGCTTGGGCTTGGTTTCTTGAAGTTCTTCCCTTTACCACGGAATAGAATGTTCTACACAGGGGCAATCTCTTCAGCCTGGATCCTAGAATGAGAATATATGTATACCCATACAACATAAAACCAGGCCAACCTTCTCTAAAACTGTTCCACATACCAACAATTATAAAACCACTGTTGTTATCATAAGCTATTGAGACCTTCCAGGCCTCCCATCATTCCTTCCTAAATGCTGACTAATAAAAATGTTTGGCCAACCTAATTTATCACAGCTTTTCTTTTTTTCTTTTTTTGTGGTACTGTGGATTGAACTCAGGGGCATTCTACCTCTGAACTATACCCCCAGCCCTATTTTTTATTCTTTATTTTGAAACAGGGTCTCCCTAAGTTGCAGAGTGCCTCACTAGGTAGCTGAGGCTGGCCGTGAACCTGGATCCTCCGGTCTCAGCCTCCCAAATGCTGGGATTGCAAGTGTATACCACCACACCCAGCATCACAGCTTTTCTGTATGACCAAATCATACATTTGTATCCTAAAAGGAGAAAACATTCTACTTGACTAATTCAATGAACATGATCACTAGGAAAACAAAATGAAATGTAATGGTTTGCCATGGTTTCTTAAAAAGAGCCAGAAGATTATGTTGCAAAAAGATATGGATAAATCTGATCAGATGAACTTCTTCTTCTTTTTTTTTTTTTTTTGCGGTACTGGGGATTGAGCTCAGGGGCGTTCTACCTTCGAGCTATACCCCCAGCCCTATTTTTTATTCTTTATTTTGAAACCAGGTCTCACTAAGTTTCCGAGTGCCTCACTAGGTAGCTGAGGCTGGCCTCAAATCCAGATCCTCAGGTCTCAGCCTCCCAAATGCTGGGATTACAAGCGTGCGCCACCACACCTGGTGAGATGAACTTCTTGTGATGTTTTTACGCTCATTCTTTTCTGATGGGATTATAATGTAGCCCCATCCTTTGAGGAAGTAATTATAAGGCCTAGAAAAATGTTTCTGTTTTGGCCCAGTAATACCATTCTTGGAAATCTGTCCAAAGAAATATATATATATTTTTAAATGAGAGAAGCATCTCATCCAGAAGCTTTTTCCCCACAGTTATCCATACTAACAGAAAACTATAAATTTATATACAATTATGATGAATAATATGGCATATTAGGAAGTTATTAGAAACTGGCTTTACGGAATGTTATAAAATATTAAAATTGTACTAGTGAACACCAGTTAGTAATAGGGCAAACGTTCATGACATATTGTTAATTAAAAGAACAGATTATGTTAAAATGACACTCTAATTGTAGCTACTTAAATATGTAAGATATGGGTTAAAATGACAACTGGAAGAAGCCCATGATATCCCAACATACTAATCCAATCAATTTTAATATTTTCTTTAATGTGTCTGACATGGGACTGAAAAAGACAAAAACAACACACTGCAGCAAAAAGGGAACGCTCTCATGCCAGAAATCCTTCATACAGTATTCTCCTTTATCTGAGGTGTTGCTTTCTGCGGTTCCAGTTACTTGCAGTTACTTGTGGTTCAAAAATATTGAATGGAACATTCCAGAACTAAGCAACTCCTAAGTTTTAAATTGTGTATAGTTTTAAGTAGCCTGATAAAATCTCATGCTGTCCTGCTCCATGATGCCTGGGATGTGAATCATCCTTTTGTTCCCCATAGCCGTGCTGTATAAGCTACTGCCCATTAGTCACTTAGTAGCCATCTCAGTTATCAGATTATCACAGTATTGAACCCCCATGTAGTAACCTAACGCTATGTCACAATGCCTACTTCGTTCACCTCACTTCAATTTACAACACAGGTATTTTATCATGTCACATAATCACAAGGATGGGGAGCACAGTACAATCAGATATTTTGAGAAAGAGACCACATGCACAAAACTTTAATACAGTACATTGCTATAATTGTTCTATTTTGTTATTACTATTTTTAGTTTCTCACTGTGCCTAATTTATAAATTAAACTTTATTTTAGGTATGCACATATTGGAAAAAACAGTATATAGGGTTTGGTACTATTCAAGGTTCCAGGCATCTGCTGGGGGTGTTGGAACATACACCTTGCAAATAATGGAGGACTCTTATTTAGTCTTTCATTGCTGAAAATTCTCTATATTTTTGGTTGCAAATCTGTGCCTATCTCTGCTTTTTAATCAGAAGTTTAGCCTAGAGTTTGCCCACTTGCTCATTTCAAGGAAGTTGGCTATTTGTATGATATTTGTCCCAAATCTCTTGCGCCTGAGGTCTGAGGTAGATGTACATTATAATTAACTGGAGACTTTTAGAAAAATACTAATTCTGTATCCCCATCCAAACTTGATGTTTCAGAATTACTTGGAGTAGATTCTAAGTCTTTGGTCTATGTAAAATTCTTCCCCAGATAATTCTTATGTGTTACCAGGCTTGGGAATACCTTATGTTCTGCTTTTATTCCTCCAAATACCTGACTAGTAGAAGTACAAGAATTGAAATGTCCTGGGAAAAGTAATCTTGAAAGAAGATGTATAGTGAGAGATAGCCATTGAGAAAAATACAAGATTACAACTTCTATGCAGCTTCTATTATCTGACAACCTAATCTTCCTGTGCTTACTTGCTTTATATTATAAAAGAACTTTTTTGAAAAAAATTAAGTGATGAGTTTAGATCAAAGACAGATAACTGAATTTACAAAGTGTACCTCTTTTAAAGTGCATCCCACCATGGAGCATGGTGGCACCACCTGTGAGCCCAGTATTTGGGAGGCTAAAAGAGGAGGATCACAGGTTCAAGGCCAGCCCTTGGTAACTGCTTCAAAATAAAAAATAAAATAGAGCTTGGGTGTAGCTCACAAGTAGAATGCCCCCTGGTTCCAATTCCCAGTACCACAAATAAAATAAAATATTAAAATATTTTAAAAGTACATCCCACCTAGCTCCCTAAATTCCAAGGAAAGTCTCCTAAAACTTCAAGATCTATTGAGCAAAACAGAAACTGGCTCATATCAACATCATAGTGAAGTCTGTAATGATGTGTCCAGATAAGTGACTTAAGGCTTTATGCACTGGGCATGGTGGTGCACACCTGTAATTCTAGTACTTGGGAGGCTGAGACAGGAGGATTGCAGATTCAAAGCCAGGCTAAGCAACTTCATGTAGTGAGGCTGTCAGTTACTTAGCCAGATCCTATTTCCAAATAAAAAATAAATAAAGAGTTTGGAGTGTAGCTTAGAGGTAGAACATCCCTGGCTTCAATCCTTAGTACTACAAAATAACAACAACAATAACAATAATAATAATAATAATAATTCAGATAAAAGTAGGTGGTGATACATTAAATGAATAGGTGAGGGGTTGAAAGAACGATTCATTGGGTGTCAAAGTCTGCAAGCATTATTTATGGGTTGAAACAATAAATACAAGGAATTATAATATAATAAATATAAGTACATCATATACTTGAGTTCAAAATATAATTAGTATAGAATATGAGTGATGTAATTATATAGCAGCAAATACAGAAAAGATCTAGAGATTTAGTGGACAGCAAGCTCAATATAAAAATGAATTAAAAGTGAGAGAAATAGTAGGAACCTGGCTATCAACTGGTACCAAATGTGGATGCTGAAAAATAAAATATATACAGTACATATAAATGAATTTAATTTTATGTTGTGTTTATACATATGCTGTCTGTAGTAAAAGAAGTGATCACTATGTCAATACTTTACTACTTAGAGACTAGCAGATACAAAATAATGGGTAATGAATTTTTGAACTAGATTGTACATTATAAAATATGAAAACCAAACTAGAAATTTATCCTCATTTAATCATCCCACAATTTGAATATATATCTTCAAGATTTCCAACGATAAATTTAACTGATTGTGCTCTTATAATGAAAATCCCAAATATATGAATAAATATTTTCACCAAGAAACAATAAAGATAACAAAAATACATGTATAATCCCTGGGACTTGAGATATTGAAAATTTCAAATAAAGAATATAAAGTAAGTATATTTATTGCATTCTCATAAATAAAAGCTATAATCTAGAAAAATAAACAGTAATGTACTTTCAATCATATTTGATAACTAAGAGATCTTCCAGAAATAATAAGTATTGTAATTTGAAAATCAGTTGTTTGTAGGATAACTAATGGAAAAAACCTAATTAACTAAAAAATAGAATTAAAATATTGTCATTTGGAATGCAACCTGGATATATTTATAAAATAAAAGATATGAAAGAGCAGACATCAATCTAAAAGGTAGAATGAAATCTAACACATGCTCAATTGTAATTCTGGAGGAGATAAAAATTTTAAAAATGGGGAAAAGGCAAGAGCAGAAGAGAGTGGCTGAAAATAGATCCACTGGTGCAAAAAGACAGATAAATGTAAATAAAGCCCTATTCAGATATACCACCCTCTAGGAGCCTCCACATGTTTATCTATCTGGATGCTGGTTTCCATGGAGACTTCATGCATCAGCATGATTGAAGGATGTACAACCACATAGAAATGTGATTGGACAAAAAGATATGATAAAGGTATGCAAACAGACTGAGTGGGGAAACTCATCAAGGCTTGTCTGTGTGGATTCTCCCTAGCCTTTCTGTGCAGTATTCCTCCTCCCTGGGAGGGATAAGACCCTTTCTGATATGAGGAGGTCTTATTATTTACTATTAAATGAGGTAGATCAAAGATTTTCTGTATGGCCAGGTCTTAGGTAGAGAGGCAGAGGAAAATTAGTTCCTATCATCTGTCTTGGGGAGGAGAAATTCTAGTTTCTATGGCTTGTTTTTTGGGGGAAAAGTGCGGGTGAAAAGACAGTAAAGGATCAGAGGAAGAAACTTTGCCTCCTAAGGTCAGCTTTGAGCCCAAACGTGCCCCAACATTATAACAAAAATGTGCACTCACCTTTATTACTCTGAAGCTGTTCTGAAGCTGCTTTGAGAACTGAGAACCAAAGGCCAAAATACTTCAGCCCTATTGTTCTAATCATTTAGAAAGCAACAAGGGCCATTGGAATTATAAGCCAAGAATGATAATCAAAGACCAAAAAATACACAAAGACCAAAGAATATCACAACATCGTACTTTGAATACTAATTTCTGTGTATGTTAAAATGGCCTAGGTAATCAACAACTCCCCTGAGTCTGAGACACTTAAAAAACAAAGGTTTATTTTTCACTTTGCTGGTCATCTAGAGGTTGAGTCTCACATGTGCAGAGATGCAAGCTTAGAAAGAATCTGTCATGGAGAAAATCATTTCCCATGGTAGAAACAAAGATGCAGTGCTCAGAACCCTTTTGGAGGATGCTCTTCCTTGTCTGGCTTCATGGAGAAGATTCACCAGAACGCCAAGATTGGGTGGAGGCAAATCAAGTGAATGAGGCACTTGCCCTAAGTGCAAAAAGTAAGGAGGCATAAAAAATTCAACAATCAAATCACATTAAAAAAATCACATTTTAATGAAATTTGTTTTTGTGGTACTGGGGATTGAACCCAGGGGATTTTACCTCTAAACTAGACCCCCAGCCCTATTTTATTTTTTATTTGGAAATAGGGTCTCACTAAATTGCTGAGGGCCTCACTAAGTTGCTGAGGTGAGCTACAAATCTGCCATTCTGTCTCAGTTTCCCATGTATTGGGATTATAGGTGTGGGCCACCATTCTTGGCTTAATGAAATGCTTTAAAAGTCAAAATAAATGCAAAAATCTAAGATATACTAAATATCAAATTTTAAATAAAACCAATTGTCAGAATCTTCCAGGTCATTCTCAGACTAAGAAAGCCCCTTTACTCAAGGTTACATTCATCCTGGGGCAGGTAAATTCTGGTAACATAGTAAGTTTGGGGTATAAAGGCCTGCCCATTGAACCTCAGACTGTAATTATGAGTGAGAAAAAAGTTGTATATTATATTTTTATATAATGTGAATTATTTAAAGTTTAAAACATAAACAATAGGTATTAAAGAATATGTACTAAGATTAAAACAAAATGTGTATATATAGCACAAAATTCAAACTAGTGATTATCTTTCATCATTGAAAAGGGGACATAATTTGGACTGGGGGACACAGAAGGAGACTTAAAAGATATTGATACTTTTTCAAGTTGAGTAGTACATTTATTTTAGGATACTATATATATATATAAATATATTATATATATGTCTTTAAGATAGATGATAGATGATGGATATGTTAGAATTATGAATGACTTCACATCTAAATCTCTTGTATATAAATATATTTTACATACGGAATACTAGAAAATAAGTGCATACACAAACATATCCTCAAGAAAAAACACATTTCCCTTGTTACTTGAGCATTTTAATGCATCTGCTGTTCTAATTTTTAAAGTCATAAAATGTTTTAGATGATTTTTGTTTTAAAATAATTGTGAATATAGTGTCATATTCCCATTATTTTACAACATACAAATCTATTTCTGTTGGCTAGACATAACTTGAGAAATATTTAGCCAAAATCCCAGGCCCATTTGGAAACTGCAGAACAACGCATTCCCCTTTTCTTCTCAGGCTTGAAGTTAAATGTCGAAATGTTAACATTGTCAAATAGTTTATCTGCTTCAAATAGATAAGTGAAAAAAAGTTAAAAATCACAGCATAATAAGCTTTTGATCTGTATCATGTTCAAGGCAATAGATGAGACACTTCTCAGGTCAGACTGGCTTTTTGATTCAAATTTATACATCCTGACCTGATCTGTGCTCACAAAAGAAGGTCTTGACAATCTATGCAACCCTAAATCAAACATGAGCAAGTGAATTTGAGAAGAGAGTAATTTGCATTACATCAGAGGCTAACACTCCTTCGATTGTACTTCAACTGTGTGCAGGGTCACACAGGCAGAATGACTTCTCAGACGACCTGATGTACAGGCTTCTGTGACAATCTCTGGGAGATTGTCTGGGAGGGAGTGATAGGTTGGTGTGGGCCAGGTGTCATTTTTATAGCCTAAGTAGGTATTAAGAGCACTACTCATATGGCATGTAAGCAACAGGCAGGCTAGTCAATGCTGAAAAACACTTACAGGTTAATGTCATGATGACCCAGTCAGTGTCTGAGGCAGGTAAATGCAACAATACTGTAGAAAGCCAATGCTGGGAAACTGCAGACCACAGCTTTTCGTGAGGATCCTCACTTCTCTTTCTGGAATCTGCTTTCTACCTGTTGTCATCTCTGTTGAAGCTGAGATTCTTGGTGCCCTGGTCCTCTCCTTCCCACTACCATTCAAGCCTTTCCCCAGACAATTCTCACTTTGGCAAGAATCAGAGAAGTGAATTCACACTAACACATACGATTGCAGCCCTGCATTAGTTGTTCCTTATGTGGTCTTCCTAGTATAACTTCTATTGCATTATATAAGAACTCATCTTGGCTTTTTTGTTTATTGCACGTTTACCTCCAGTAGAGTGTGTTTCCAGAAAGCAGAGGCTTGTGTGTCTAATGTATTGCTGCATCTCTTATAACACAATGCACCCCACCTATCAAAGTCACTCAACAGTCAGTGCTGATGCTAATGAAGGGAAAGGCATTGGTCAGTCTAGAAAAACTAGATACATACAAAAAAAAGTTGTCACCCAGGACAATGAACTGTCATCTGTCCTTGTTTGCACAGCAGGTGTGTAATTTCTCCCCTCACTTTTTCCTATCTCTTTGGGCATGGTGGTGCACGCTTGTAATCCTAGTACTTGGGAGGCTGAGACAGGAGGATCTAGGTTTGTAGCCAGCCTCAGCTACTTAGTGAGGCCCTCTGCAACTTAGTGAGACCCTGTTTCAAAATAAAGAATAAAAAAATAGGACTGGGGGTGTAGCCTGGATGGTAGAATGCCCCTGGGTTCAATCCCCAGTACCGCAAAAAATATAGTATCTCTTCTCCACATGTTTTATTAGCCAGAAAGCATCATTTTTTTTTTCTTGTTCAAACCAGTAAAACAAAGCCAAGACATTTACAGCATGTGATATCAGTTTCTTCATTATATTTATAACTATGGTTTGATTAATTTCCTTTGTGTGGGCACAGTCCCTTCACCTTATAGAATCCATGAGTAAAGCACATTAGAAAACTTTGAGTAGAGTACTTGCCTAACATGTATGAGGCTCTGCGTTTAATGCCCAGTACACGCATGTCTACACACATGCATGCACACATGTGCACCCCCACACACACAAATTAAAACTTAAGAAGTTAGGAAATACTGTTTTAAAATGCCATCTGATTAATGAATTACAAAATTATGGAATATATACACAATGGGATTCTACTAAGCAACAAAGAAGAACAAAGTTATTTTATCTGCAGGAAAATGGGTGGACCTGAAGAACATTATGTTAAGTGAGATTAGCCAGTCACAAAAAGTGAAGGGTTCTATGTTTTCTCTCATATGCAGAAGCTAGGGAATAATCAGGATACCAGAGTGACTTCAGATAATGGAGGAGAAACTCCCGTAGAACCAGGAAGGTGGTCTAGGGAAAAGGGCAGAGGAGAGGGAGGATCATTGAAGGAATCACTTCCATTGACATTATGTCCATACATGACAACAATGTCAGTTGGGGAAAGTCCACCAAGTGCTGTGTGCATGTAGGTCGCTATCACTGTGAATTGCCTTATGATGTGAGACTATAATGCACCAATAAAAGTGTATACAATCACTATCTAGATCTGCTCTAAAAAATAAAATATGACTTGGGGTCTAGTTCAGAAGTAGCATCAGTCCCCAGTACCACAAGTTTTTTTTTTTTTTTTAATTATGAACAGTACGTATTTCTTTCATAAGCAGAATATATATTTATATGTGTATATATGTATATACCTGTATCTCCAGTGGAGATGAATTTAAAATAAAAGAAGGAAGGTGAAAAACAAAATGCCATCTGATTAGCATCTCTTAATGTAGCTTTTCCAAAATATAGCCTTGATGGTCCCATAAAAGACACATAAAATAAAAAGTTAGACTGATGGACAATGTAATGCCAGAAACTGGAAGGAATGTTGTCAACCTATTCAGAAGTGGAACTAGATAAAAACCCATGGAGGTTTCCTTCCACCTACTTATCCAGGCATTTTGACATAAAACAAATACATTTTTAAACATATATATATATATATATGTATATATATATATATACATATATATATATAGAAGATGTTTTCTACATCCAAGACTTCCTCTTGATGCAAATATCCCATAAAAGACATTCATATATATCCATTCTTCCCTTATCTGCAAACAAATGCCTAATTTTGCTTGCCTCCGCAATTTGTCTAGTTGAGACTGATTTATTTATTATTTTTTAATTAATTTATTTATTTTGCCATACTGGGGACTGAACTCGGGAGCATTCTACCTCTAAACTACACTCCCAGCCCTATTTTTTATTCTTTGTTTATGAAACAGGGTCTCATTAAGTTGCACAGGGCCTCACTAAGTAGCTGAGGCTGGCTGTGAACCTGCCATCCTCCTGTCTGAGTCTCCCAAACACTGGGATTATAAGCATGCCTACCATGCCCAGCTGAGACTGTTGCTTTAAAACAGACTTGAAATTAGAACTGGCCTTGTGAACCTCATTCTTGCCAATGTATGAGAAGGGATTCAATAGCTCACACTTCCAGGAATTATTTTTTTCAATGGCAGATTCTCATTGCATGCCCTTTGGCCATTGAATTTGCCCTTTCTTCTTCATCCTGCTTGTCTGGAGATGTAGCTGCTGTCCTGTGACCACAGGGACCAAAGCTCATAACAAAGACAGTAGAAGAGGAAAACACAAGGAGCATCATTTCACCTTTACAGCAGCCCTGGCTGCCTGTTTTGTGGCCTCCTGTTACATGAAAAGAAAGCAAGCAAAAAACATCTGCCTGTATGTTTGAAGGCTTGGCTGGCTGTTTTGATGATACATTATAGTTGAACTCTTTTGGAACTGATATATTCAGGTTCTAGACCTCACAGAAGAGTGAAGCTATCCTTCTACTTGTGAACATTGCTTTCTGGGTGAGCAGAGGACCTTTGTTTTTCCACACTATAGAAATCCATTGCCCTCAGAACATATTTAAAATTCTTCGGCCTTCATTCAAAGCTCTTTACAGTTTGTATTCTTTTTTTTTTTTTTTTGCGGTACTGGGTACTGGGGATGGAATCCAGGGGCATTCTACCTCAGAGCTACACCCCCAACCCTATTTTTATTCTTTATTTTGAAACAGGGTCTCACGAAGTTGCAGAGGGCCTCACTAAGTAGCCAAGGCTGGCCGAGAACCCGGATCCTCCGGTCACAGCCTCCCAAGTACTGGGATTACAAGCGTGCACCACCATGCCCAGCTTACAGTTTGTATTCTTAATGATTGGCATTCTAACTGAAGTGAGATAAAATCTCACTGTAGTTTGTTTTACATTTCCCTGGTTGGTAATAAGGTTGAACATTTTTTTCATATATTTACTGGCCATTTTTACTTTGGTTTTTGAGAAGTATCTATTCAGCCCAATTGATCATTTTAATTTCTCTTAGTGTTAATGTTTGAACTTTATATATTCTAGATATTAGTCCTCTACCAGAGGAGTAGCTGTCATAGATTTTCTCCCATTCTGTAGGCTCTCTCTTCAGACTCTTGATTGTTTTCTTTGCTGTATAGAAGGTTTTCAAGGTAATGTCATCCCATATATTGATTCTAAGTTTTATTTCCTGACCTTGGAGAAGGAAAATATATAGACCTAGAGAATATTATGCTAAGTGAGATCAGGCACTGCAGAAAGTCAAGAGTAGTATGTTTTCTCTCATATGTGGAAGCTAGAGAGAAAATAGGAAACAAAAGTTGTTTCAGATAAATTAGAAGACATGAATAGAGCAGTAGAAGGGGATTCAGGGAGGGAGGAACGAAGGGTAGAAAGAAAAGTTGATGAAGGAAATAGTTCAAATAGTCCATATATGAAGGTATCACAACCAACCTCACTAATATGTATGGGGAGAGATGGGGCAGCAGAGTGAGACCCAGAGGGAAACACACCGATTGTATGTCAATGTATGTCTATGTCACTTTGAATCTCACTATTATGTAAATTAAAATGCACCAATAAGAGTATCTTTTAAAAAATCTATAGTGGAACACTACTTTAGCTCATTCATTTGGCTGGTTGGTACTTATAGTTAATCAGTTATATTTATGTCAAGAGAACTTTTATTAATTTTCCAAAGCAGAAGATATTCCTGGCCCCCTCCCTCCCTGACCCCAGAATTTGTTCTCACTCTTGTAACAATTCCTGGACTGTCTTGTTGAAATTCATTATGTCCAACTTTGCACTTTCCAGCTGTATCACTTGTCAGTTAATGGGGTGCCTGTCTACTGTGTTGTTTACTTTATTTGTACTTGTCATGTATTTTCAACTAGACTGAATATTTCTAGATACCCCTCCTTCAACATCTTATCAGTGCAATAGAGAGGACATGTCTCACATTATTGGATAAATGAATTAGAAAGTGATAAGCAAATACCTCTTTTCATATTCTTGATTACATTGATAATGATGCAAGTTTCTTATCAGAAACTTCAACCTGCATGTCTCACATCTTACCCATTTCCACTTACTCCAAAATAATATGAGGCATAATGTGATAATATATCCTGGAGAGTCACCTAGGCAACCTCATAACAATGTCCTTCAGAATATTGGATACCTGTTGTTTCTCATCTTCTCATGAAACTTCCTATAAAAATAAAGAGGCATTATTGTGTGACATGAATTTTTGTTTCCATCCATGTTAATTTGGTAATATTTAAATGGTTCTAGAAATTTAGATATTAGAAATATTTAATTGGTCGCATGTCATACACTAAAGTGCAATCAAATAATGTGCTGCATTTCTCAAGCGAAATGGAGAGAAAATTCATTACCATTCCCGTTTCCATTTTAGATTTCCAAGCAATCTGTAGTTATGCTCATTTACTAGTGGCAACTAACATTCACTAGGCAATTCCATTTATAAGGGGCTTTCACATCTCATTTTTACCTCTCAACAAGATTAGCTAGCAATTGTCCCCATTTATATTGAGGAAACTCTGAGATGTTAAGTGATTTCGAGTAAATGCCAAGACTAAAAACTATCCACAGGTCTTGCGATTCCAGATGCAAAATGCATTCTATTTTTCCCTTTGGGGCTTTAAAGGAAGAGATTCCATTGAATGTTTAAGATCATGAATAATAAAAATCTTTCTATGTCCTTAAGGTACTTAGATAATGAAACCGTTTTCTACTTTTAAAGAAGCCATTTCTATCTGGCAAGGTATTCAATAGTCCAAACTCTGGAGGCAAAATACCTGGGTTTGAAGCCTTATTAACCACAAGATATCAGGACAGTTTCCTGATCTCTCTGCCTCAAATTCTTAATCCATATAATTGATACAGTAATGGCATTTATGAGATTTATGTAAGTTATAACCATAATATCTAACACTTAGCTTTCAACATGTTACTTATTATTACTACTATTATTTTCTTAAGAATGATCACTATTTTTATTAATATTCAGTGTTTATATATTACTCACTGTGTTTGGCACATTATCTATATATTTCAAATACTTTTCCAAATATTCAATCCTTCAAGTTAAATACTATTATTCCCATTTTACATATAGTTACTGAAGTTGAATATCACTAGACAGACAAATACTACTTGGTGTTCTACCTAAATTTGTCTAGCTTCAACTCTTGTTCTTTTCATTTCTCTCTACTGTCCTTTTTGTTGGACAAATGGACTGAATTTCACAGAGGCCCTAGTTTAGTAACATCTTAGAGATGGTGTGTACAGCATTCCCAGAGGACATGGAGCAGTACTCCCCAGCATGGGATCAAAATGCATTTGTGCTCAGCCAATACATGGACCAAATCAGGACTGCATGTGCTGCCCAAGTATTATCCCAGGGGGAAAGTTGCTATTCATTCCAGTTTCTCTGATAATTTCTTGTAGCTCCAATGAGTCTCTGTTTTGAGACAGTGATTCTCCCATGCTTAGCCAAAAAGAAGACCAATCAGGGAAATAAATTTACACCAAGAGCAGAATAATGAGCTTAGCGTCTCTTTCCCACAATCACCTCCCTCTAACACACACAAATCTGGGAAATCCAATAGATTGAAAATAATATATAATTTGAAAAAGTTTAGGTAGCTCATCTTTTATGTAATAATTAAAATCTTGACTTGTGAAGGACTGCAAGGAGGATAGGAGAAATAGAACCCAGGGGACCACAGGAATAAGAGCAGGAATTTTCCAGGGTATCAGAACACAATGGAAGTAATAGGAAGTTTCCATGGGATAGACTTAGGGTTAAGATTACAGTGGTTATAAATCATGGTCTCTAAATGTAGATGTTCAAGATAGGTCCCTTTCTATATTTTCTTTTAATCCAATGGTATCTGACCTTGAGTTCCTATCTCATGCATTTGATAAGAAACTTATTTTTCAGCCTTATTTATATCTCCTAAGGTAGCATCAGAGAAACCTGGAAGATATCTAACCTCTAGACCATTACAGCTACCACAGACATCCTCACTGTCAAAGCCTAGTGCCTGGAAGACCAGAGGGTCTTTGCTGTACTGGATGTTTGCCACAACTCTGTGCTTTGGAAATATTTTTCCTCTTCATTGTCTCTCAAGGCCACCCTTGGATTGACTGAAAAACAGTCAATATTTTCAGAGTATTCACATATCAAGCTGACCATTCATCAGTCAAGCTAGAGCATTTGCTTCCTCCTAACTGGTTAAACTGGACTCTATATGGCTGCAAGTCTGACATAGGGGAGAAGCACCACTGCAAACATGGTGCAACACTGGGGTTTGGACTACTTACTCACTCATGAAGCCAACTGACTTCTGAATCTATCCAGGCTCAATATTGGATATACTAATTCATTTTTATGATGGACTGTACTGGGTCCAAGTGACCTATATGACTCAATTCTAGCAAAACTCTGCTAATAACCAGCAGCTCTGGACACATGATCACATGGTACTCCAGGGTCAAACAGTTTGTTTTCACAGCTATTTTTAGAAAGATCTATAATTCTCCTCTGCAGGTGTCCTGGTTCTGCTCCAGAATTCCAGGAGCTGGTATTACTGTTCTCCCACTGGGCCTTACTATTATTTACACGTGGCATCTTCTTCCATCTCTGAAGCTCTAAGGTCTCCTGAACTGTACTTGCACTTAAATGTGCTATGGAGTACTTACCTATTCTAGGGTCCAATCAATGCAGGTAGTTGGAATATGGAGCAGAGCAATATTTCAAGGTTTAGAATGTTTTGCATTCACAACCCAAGGAGACCTATCAGGTGCAGCTTACTTGTTTTTAGCAGGAAATATAAGATGCATTGATTAGTCTTTTACTTCAGAGGAGATATCCTAGCATACTCCTGACCATGATTCTAGAATTTTTATTGAAGTGGTAGATCTCTGAATCTGCACTGGGTTTATGTCCCGCCTCAGGAGTACACTTGTCTTACTAAGGCCTCCAGCATGCTAACCCACTCTTGCTCATTCTGCCCATCAGCCTGTGGCTACCAATTTAACAAGTGAATGTGCCGTTTTGCAGAATGTCTGCATGGTCTAGATTTCTTCAGATTATATCATGGCAGAAAGCAGGAGAGTTAATAATAGCCCAAGAGCAAAATTGGTGAAAATATTAACTGTTTCTGACTCTTTATTTCAGAAGGAAAAAAACACATTTGCCAAATCAAAAGCCACATACCATTTATTGGGGTCTTATTACAATTTGGGCTATAATTTGGTTAACTTGCAGCAGTCATTCTTCAGGATTCAACTGATTTATGCAGGGGCTAGTCTGGCTAACTAACTGGAGCTATGATAAATATTACTGCCATGCAGTCTTTAGTTATTTACTGGTGGCACTAATCTTGCAAACTCCTGGGATAAAAGGATATATCCACTGTGCTCTTCCCCTTTGTTTTTTGTTTGTTTGTTTGTTTGTTTTTCACTTACTCTCTTAATCAGGAAGGTAGAAAGGAGCCAGTTTTAAAGACATCCTCTTGGCTTCCCCACTATAACTCTTACCCCCAAACCAAATACATATTACCAAATGTTTTCATCTTTATTGTTAGTTTGAGAACTAGAAAATGCTCACCAACCCAATGTAAAACTGACTTCAACCAGGATTCTATTTAATACCTTTCTCTCTTAAGTTTCCATTCTAACAGGAAAATTGGTATCATGCTTTGGATCTCTGGGGACTAATATCAATTCAGAATCTATGTACAGTAAAGAAGGTTAATGCAGCCGGGCGTGGTGGCGCACGCTTGTAATCCCAGCATTCGGGAGGCTGAGACCAGAGGATCCGGGTTCGCGGCCAGCCTCAGCTACCTAGTGAGGCCCTCCGCAACTTAGTGAGACTCAGTTTCAAAATAAAGAATAAAAAAAAAAAATAGGGCTGGGGATGTAGCTCGGAGGTAGAATGCCCCTGAGTTCCATCCCCAGTACCACAAAAAAAAAAAAAAAAAAAAAAAAAAAGAAGGTTAATGCTACTTTTTGAGCAATGGGGTTCCTTTCAAAATCCTTGTTGAAACTTAATCCCCATCCCTAAATCAATAGGGCTCCACTGTTATTAATGGATTAATGCTGTTATAAAAGAGAGGCTTCAGAGAAAGTTCACATCCTTTTTTCCTTTTTGTCCTTTCTGCCTTGTGAGGGTCTAGCATTGTCTCCTCTGAAGCATGCAGAAATAAGTACCATTTTGGAAATGGAGACCAGGTACTCTCCAGCGCCTGACAGCACCTTGATCTTGGACTTCTCAGACCACAGAACTGTGAGAAATAAATTTCTGTAGTTTATAAATTTCCCAGTCTGTGGTACATTGTTATGGTAATTCAAACAGACTAAGATAGCTAATAAAAAAGAATCAAAACAATTAAGTGGCATAAGGACTATGAAAGTTCATTTCCTTCTTGTCGAGCATTCTAAAGGGGGCATTTAAGGTGGATTGAGAGTTGATAATGGCTTTAAAGTTTCAGCATATGACATCCAAGATGACTGTGGTTATTATTGTTTCAACCTACAAGGCATGGAGGTGCACACAGAGATCTAAAAGAAACATGCATTTCTTTTGTTCATATACCATTGGTGAAGTTAGTCATGTGAGATAATTCTAAGGAGACTGGGGAATATATAGATAGGGGGACTAGCTACAGTTGTATTAGTATGAAAGAAAGTAAGAATATAATCCAATTGCTACTTACTGTCAACCTTTCTTATGAATGTTAGACATTGCAAATATTTTTCTCCTCAAGCTTAACATGTCAGGAGCAGAGGTCATCATCCTTCCCCCATCTAGCCCTGCTTCCTACTTTTTCCTTTTTAAAATATACTTTCATTGGTGCATCCTAATCACACATCATTTTGAGCATTAGTGTGATACGTGCACACAGCATCCAGAACATTGTCCTCTGGAACCCTCCCTATTCCCCTCTGCATGCCTAATATTGAAATTTGTGCTAGGCGTGGTGGCACACACTTGTAATCTCAGTACTTGGGAGGCTGAGACAGAAGGATCCAGGTTCTACTTAGTGAGGCCCTGTTTCAAAATAAAGAATTTTTAAAAATAGGGTTGAGTGTGTAGCTTGGAGGTAAAATGCCCCTGGGTTCTATCCCCAGTACCACCAAAAAAAAAAATGTATTACTTTATGAATGTGCATAGGATTGTTTGAACTGATTGCTTTATGCCTTTTTTATGTTCTGTAGTGGCGCCACTATTTTTCTAGATAGCCCTGTACAATATACTGCAGTGACTATTGGCTCTTTCTCTCATTATCCATATCCAGCTGGTTGCCAAAAAATGCTTTGTTTGCCTTGCTGGCATTCTCCGAATTTGTTTCCTCCTTTCTGTTTCTGTACCATAAATTTTGGTCAGTCCTCATTGCCATTTACTTCAATTATCGTGATCACTTTGTGAGTTGTCTGTACAGTTTCCCTGTTTCCCATGTAATCTGATGAATTCATCTTTCCAAAGCGTATTTCTGAATTGCTACTTTTCTGTTACATGTTTCCTCAGAGTATGTACAAAATTAAAAACAAATTAGTCTGCTATGCAATCTGAGTAGCTTCATCTTCAATGCCTTTAGCTTTTAAAACAACCTTTTAAAGTAAGCTATGCCAATGACCAAATACATCCTGTATTTTTGCACCTCAATCTTTTGCTTATTCTCTTCTATTCTGCACTTTGAGATTCAGCTCCCCCACCCCCCCCATTATGATCATCACCATAGGATTAAACCATGGCTCTGGAAATGTGATTTTCAACCTCAGCCCTGCCACCAGCTTGGTGGCCTCAACGTGTCATTTAATGTCTGCACCTCTTTGTCTTTATTTCTAAAACAAGGATAACAAACCCACTTCAAGTAGAATAGTTACCAGGAACAAATGCAGTAACTAGTATAAAATGCATGATACATAATTGTTCAACTAAGGTTAATTTGCTTTTTCCTATCTACTGAAATTTTGCCTTATTTACTTCAAGTAATACCTCCTCTATTAATTCCATTGTATTAGTGATAGTAATACTAATCTTGTCAAAGATAAATCCCTGAATATGAAGGTGCTTCTACAGTTGGGCTTGCTGCCATGGTCCTCAGCTGTTGCCCTAAGAAAAGCATGACATGGATAGCCCATTAGTCCAAGGCAAATAAAAAACTATGGTCTTTGAAGGTATTCTTTCTTGCTTTTATTTATTTATTTTATTTATTTATTTAGCAGTACTGGAGATCGAGCCCAGGGGCATTCTACCTCCTAGCTACACCACTAGTCCTATTTTTTATTCTTTATTTTTGAAACAAGGTCTCACTAAGTTGTGGAGTGCCTCACTAAGTAGCCAAGGCTGGCCTCGAACCTGGATCCTCCAGTCTCAGCCTCCCAAGTCCTGGGATTACAAGCATGTGCCACCACGTCCACCTCTATTTTTTGTTTTTGATGAGGAAATAGTATCAGCAATAAAAAACATCTAACATCTTTCTATTATTTCCATATCAGAAACTTCTAATTCATAAACTGGCACTTCAGTGAAGCTGCTCAGCCTCAATAAACCAGTCACCTCAAAATGGCAATAGCCAATGAATGGCATTGCAGAGCTCATGGAGTATGTAGCATACTTATCTTTTAATTTGATTCATATAAAATAAAATGGAAATCTAATTTTAGTTGCACCTTTAGGTTTTATGAAATCTTTCCAACAAAAATAATAATCGTTGCTGTTCATTTACCACCTAGTATATGATGGAGCAGATGAAATGACAGACAACTTGCAGTGTAGTATCCTGTTATATTCAGTTTAAAAATTAGCTCTACAAGATGTGTGTTATTTTCCCCACAGACTTTAAATTACTTGTCTTAGGTCACACGTTTAATATAGGGCTGAACCAAGATACAAAAGCAGATACACATGATGCCAAACACCATACTCTTTCCGCTGTGCCACACACTGAGAAGAAAATTGAATTTATTTAGACTTAGATGAAGGAGTGTCAAAACTAAGCTGACCTATAACTTTCTAAAAGTAAATTGTTCAATTAATTATACTGAACCTTGGCTAAACCTGAATTTAATACACAGAGCACATTTCTATTAACAAGACATAATTTTTTCAGTAATCTTTGGGATTCTGATGAGTTGATTCATCTACTCATTTATTAAATGGAAAGTTATTGATTCTGAGCATGTTCCACACACTATTTCAGAAACTGTGGAAATAAAAATGAGAACCTATGGTCCCTAACTGCAGGGAATGTACAGTCTAATTAGGAGACAGACTACAAACAAATAGTAACTTAAAGTCAGTAGAAATTAGAAAAATGCTAATTAAATAAGACTTATACCTAACTAATTCACAAAAATAGAATACTGTGTACTGCTAAGTGTTGGCCAGGGATGTGGAAACCAAAATGTGGGGTCATAATATTATAGTAGAGATAGAGGTGAGTTTTGAGTTTTGTTTCAGAGATGTTACATTTGAGATGTCTGTGTGAAACCCAAATTCAATGGGAAATCGGATATAACAAGCTTAGAGCTAGAAAAGTACTTCAGTGGAGAAAGCACTGGAACTTTTCTATGGCTAAAGCCAGGGAAGCCCAAAATCAAACCAAGCCAAAGTAAAACAAAAGCTAAACAATTTCTGAGCACAGAAGTTTTGAAATCTGGACACCATACATCTCATGCCTATAGTCAAACAGAGATACATTCATTACGGTTATTCCTATGCCAACCTAAAGAAAGATGCAGTTGTATGAGGTAAAGTTTGGACATGCATCTGCAGATGGCAAGATGGAGCTTTTTGTCAGATGACCCAGGTAGTCAGACAACCCTTACATTGAGCAAATCCCTTCCTTCCTTCTTTCCTTTCTTCCTTCCTTCTTCCCTCCTTCCCCCCTTTCTTCTTTCTTTCCTTCCTCTCTTTCTCTTTTTTTTTTTTTGAATTATGAGTTTGTTAGGGAATTTTATAAAATTGATAAATTGTTTCCCAAAGCAAAGAAGCACATTTCTAAAAGTAATGTTTGGAGTTATGCATCCTGTGGTGAAACCTGGGTTAAAAAATTCCTGGTAAAGATTAATTATGACTATAGGACTCATTTCTCTTTCAAACATTTTTCCTATTCATCTAATCTGGGTTTTCCACAGTCTGTGAGTAGGTGGTGACGGGGTTCATTGAAGATGGTAGGGAAGGTGATCCTGGCATTAAGATAGAGTCCAAGCCTGGTGTGGTGATACATGCTTGTAATCCTAGTACTTGGGAGGCTGAGACAGGAGGATCTGGGTTCACGGCCAGCCTCAGCTACTTAGTGAGGCTCTCCACTAAGACCCTGTTTCAAAATAAAGAATAAAAAATAGGACTGGGGGTATAGCTCAGAGGTAGAATGCCCCTGAATTCAATCCCCAATACTGAAAAACAAAAACAAACAAACAAAAAAACAAACAAAGATTGAGTCCACTGTGGTCCAGGCTCACAGTACACTAGACTGCCTCATTACATTTAGAGGAAAAAGGGAGAAATGGCTGATCTTGTCCTCATTTCTGGAAATTTATATGAAAGATACCAAAGTTCTGTTTTTTCATTTTCTTATCTTTGTGTCTTTGTGATGTGTTCGGCTGTTCTTTATAAAGCTAAGCTATTTTCCAGAACTCCACTTCAGGGGCCAAGTGACACATTAAGAGTGACAAAGAAACTGAACATGTGTCTCCTGGATGACAGCATCAAGTGCCCATTGAGAAAGTTATATCTTGGATATAATTCCAAGTAATTATACATAAAAATATACTAAAACCGTAGTAATCAATGAATGAAAACTCTCTGGACAAAAATAACTTTTTTCCTTCATAAAACCATGAAAATTAATGATGGGAAAGAATATCTAACCCAATGAACTTGTTGACTTTCAGCCTCATACTATTAAGTGTTTTTCTAGTTTATTTTTAAATCTAAAACAATGACTTTCCTACTTTTTCCCTCTCTTGCAGTTGGGGACATTTACTCTGACAATAAATTTTTAAACCAAATCTAGGACACACTTAACTCTCATCTAACTATAAATAAAGTGACACAGCAGAGTTCAAAGGACACTGGATTAAAGCCAGGATATCTAGGATCAAATTCCACTCTAAACAACACCTGTGTGTCTTGGAGCAAGTCCTTACCCTCTCTGATCTTCTACTTTAGAAACTGATAACAGTACTTCACCCATCTTTCTGCTAAGTTTGTTGCTAGGACCAAATGAGGTCAAGTATATATAAAGCATTTTTTGTCATTTAAGGTTGTCATTTTTTCCCTTCAATATTTAAATGAAGAAACCAACACTCAGGTCATAAGTAAATAAACAGCCATGACAAAAGTAGGACCCAAAACATCGATTCTAAATTCCCTACTCTTCAGACATTGGAATATCTGAGCAGTTTTGGTGCAGGGAGGAGTACTTGCATACACTGCTGAAGGATGTGACTGCAAGGACAGAATGAGAAATATTCCTGCAGCCCCAGAGACAGGTTGGATTATGATTAGATAATTAGATGGCCAATGGACCACTTTACAAAGAGGAAGATCTTCAAGAACCATAGGCCTTTGTGTTTTGCAAAGCACTGTTTACAAATCTGGGGTCAGAGCTGGGTTATTTGACATAATAGCAGAGCTATTAAAGGAAAAGAGGAAAAGAAAGAAAAACTCTACTTTCTGGATGTTAAAGAAGGGATTTTGCCGTTTACCTTTATTTGAAAAAAAGAACTTGCTTAAGTCCATTGAATCACAGTCAAGTTATTACATTCTCTACCTCTTTGGGTTAATGGTAGTTGTGAAAGTTTAAAGTCAGGTTTCTGTAACCCCAGTACTTGGGAGGCTGAGGCAGAAGGATCACAGGTTCAAGGCCAGTCTCTGCAACTTAGTGAGATCCTGTTTCAAAGTAAAAAAATAAAAAGAGCTAAGGGAGTAGCTTGGTTATAGAACACTTCTGGGTTAAATCCCCAATCCCCAGAATTGGGAGGGAGAGAGAAAGAGAGAGAGGGAAGGGGAGGAGAGAGAGAGAGAGAGAGAGAGAGAGAGAGAGAGAGAGAGAGAGAGAAAGATGAGAGAGGCTGACTCCTGAGAGGGCTCTGGCCACTGTAATTCATTTATTAAACCATTTTCAGCCCTGGCATGGTGGCACATGCTTGTAATCCCAGTACTTGGGAGGCTGAGACAGGAGCATGGCAGGTTCAAAACCAATCTCAGCTACTTAGCAAGGCACTCAGCAACTTAGTGAGACATTGTTTCCAAATAAGAAATAAAATCAGGCTGGTGGTAGAACTTGGAGGTAGAATGCCTCTGGGTTCAATCCTCAGAACAAAACAAAAATTCCATTTTATGACCAAAAAAAAAAAAAAAAAAGAAAAGGGATTTTGGATGAAAATAAAAATATCAGACCAGGAATTGTATTTGTTTGCTCTGCTTAGTGGAATTTTTATTACATTCTCTCTTGGTTATGTTTCATAGAGGAGGTTTGCTCTTGAGAATCGCTATGAAGCCTGAGCTCTGGATCAAGGCTGAGGCAGAACCAAACCAGAGCCCAGTGATGATTAACAGAAAAAGAGCCCGACACAGAGCTCCATAAATACCAGTAATTGCCTTATTGTAATCGGCCATCTCCTGAGTTTGGCAGGGAGCAAGGAACAATTTAGTCTTCCAGAGAAGGAAGGCGTGGCTGTATTTTGATATATAATTTCTTAACTCCTTGCCATAGTTACAGTATCTATTTAAAGAAGCATGGATAAAAGATAGGTGCATTGAATGTGCTGTGTTTCCATCATTAAATTTTATTTTTTCCTCTTTCCCCAAAAAAGTATCTCCCTCATTCTATTCTAGAATTAGCCTTATAAAATACCATTCCCTCTCTTCATTATAGTTTTCACACCATAGCAGTAAGCATCTTTCTTTGACAAGAAAACAGCATACCGCTATACCACTATTAAAAATAAACAAACATAGGTATGTGAAAGACTCATGTTAAAATGCCTTCAGATTTTTGTGAATTGAATTTTTTCAACAATTTGAATTTCTGTTTGGCTATTTATTGCTTAAGCCACAGAGTACCAAGCTTTATCCACTGTGTACCCAGATGACTGGTACTACCTTATATTCCTGATGCAAATCTTTAGCTAGATGTATTGTTGGGTTCATTAGGCATCATATATGTATCTTTAACAGCATAGTCACTGGAACAACACAGTACTTCCTTCTTATAATGACTACAACCTAGAAATGAAGGTAGACAGATTTTGGGTTTTTCATAGACACTAAAACTTAAAGGGACTAGATTTAGAGGACAGGAGCTCGGGAACCTAAACACTCTGTGATGCGAAGGCCAGTCCTGTGCAACAGGAATTGTCCTCTCCACATGCCAACATGCTTTCATTGGGAAACACCCCTCCTCCGTACTAGAGGTCATAGAGGCCCGTGGACATAAGTGAAGAGAACTCCAACTTCTTCATCTTTGACTTCTCTGTATGTAGAACTGCCAGGATTAAACTAGCATGGTTTGTTATGCAACCTTGCTTTACTCTGTAGGTGATGGGTAGGAAGAGATGTAGTGTACTACCTAATCTATAATAGCTCAACATACCATCATAGGTTTATGGTGCCAGTTCACTTCTCAGGGAAACCGTATATGCCAAGACCTACGCCCACCATTACGACCAAACTAATCAGAAACCGAGTGTAAGCCGGGCGTGGTGGCGCATGCTTGTAATCCCAGCATTCGGGAGGCTGAGACCATAGGATCCGGGTTCGCGGATCCTCAGCTACCTAGTGAGGCCCTCTGCAACTTAGTGAGACTCGATTTCAAAATTAAGAATAAAAAATAGGGCTGGGGGTATAGCTCGGAGGTAGAACACCACTGAGTTCAATTTCCAGTACCACAAAAAAACAAACAAAAAAGAAACCGAGGGTAATTTTCTGGCTGTTTTTAAAACATGGATTGGGTTTCTACTTTATACTATTAAACCATTCAAATTAAAGATAAGGAAATAATCATCTTATATTGAAAAATTAAATATAGTATTTTAGTTTTTGATTGCTAAGAAAGAATACTAAATGCAAGTAGATTCTGACAAAGATTAGCTTATATCCTGAGACTAGCTAGTGGAAAGAATCCAGTAATCAATTATCAATGACCACTATAGGTATAGGAGAAGTTCTCACACCACACATTTGCCACTCACTATATTTAAGAGTTCTAAATTTCTTACAGTTACAAAGAAATTAGAGTTTAAGTGTAATTTAATTATACTGAATCAATACACATGACTTCTATAATACTGCCAGATAGTATTTTACTTTTTGCTGATAGATGATGAGTCAACTGCTAGAGAATTTTAATTGCTCATTAAACATATGCCTTGGTGGTCAAAATAAAATCATAAAGGAATAACCGGAATCTAAAAGAGAGAGGATAAAGGTGAAAAGGAAGCAAGATTTATGTGCTTAATCCATTTAACTGCTGTGATATGTAGAGCACAATGCCCCTGAAACAAAAAGCATTCTCCTCAACCTGTGATCCATGACTCTCACTCCATTAAAAAAGAAAAATCCCAAAACCTTTGTCCACAGAACTCCTTTGCATTGATTCTTATCTTCTCACTATTGTAGCTGAAGTTTTAAAAGTAATCATTCTAAGTGGTTTTAAGCTTTATTTAAAAATCCAGGATGAGCTGAAGACTTCTGATTGGCTAAATTATTTCTAAATTTCCAGGGATCTGGAAAGTTGATATTGCTGTTATGACTAGAAATATTTCTCAGACTTTTTTTTTTTGCGGTACGGGGGATTGAACTCAGGGGCATTATACCTCCGAGCTGTACCCCCAGCCCTATTTTTTATTCTTTATTTTGAAATCGGGTCTCGCTAAGTTGTGGAGTGCCTCACTAGGTAGCTGAGGCTGGCCTCGAACCCGGATCCTCCGGTCTCAGCCTCTCGAATGCTGGGATTACAAGGGTGCGCCACCACACTTGGCTTTCTCAGACTCTTTTAAAAATTAATTTATTTGGTGTGAGGGGAATGAACCCAGGGACTTGTACATGCCAAGTATGCGCTCTCACACTCAGCTGTCCTCTCCCTGCCCCTCGGACTCTTTGAAGCCTGAAATTATACTAACTTTTCTTACAGTTCAAGTAAATACCTACTTAGACCCAAGATCTTGATATTAAGTAGCATAAGGTTTCTCACTGGACTTGTCTAATACCTGGTGAATTTATAGTTCCATTGATGCTATAATATATACAAAAGCTAATAAATAATGCATGCAAGCAGTTATACTATGAAAATATGGAATCGGTTGGCAGTTCAACATTTGAGATCTAGAAGTAGATTAGATAACTGGAATTAAAAGAATGAATATTCTGAAATTAAAAATATGTGGTATTGTGAAACAAAGCATTGTGGTTATGCATAGCATGCCTTTCTTAGGAAGAGTGATTATTCAGTGAGACTGGTGAACCAAGAGCATCAATTAGCCAGCTGGTGAGATGAAAATGTCATCATCCTTATTTATTATAATTTGAGTGTTGGCCATACTCTCATCATACCTCTAAGTCATTTCTGATTCATTTCTATGCCTTTACAATTTATAATCTGCTTTAACCAATCTAGTTTGGTTTACTGAGGATAAAGCTAGATCTTCAAAGTATCAAAAAGAGATTTTATAGGGAGACTGTCATAGCATGAATAATAAGTCAGGGTTTTACTAAAAAATATATATCCAGGAGTGTGGAATTTGGGAGGAAAAACTTTTTTAAAAAACTTTGAAAAAAGCATGTAGCCAGGAATGGTGATACAGGATCACAGGTTCAAGAACAGCCCTGACAATGTAGCAAGACTCTCAGCAATGAAGCAAGACACTGTTTCAAAAACCAATAAATAAATAAATAAATAGGCTAGCTACAACTCAAAAGTAGAATGCCGCTGGTTTCAATCCCCAGTACCACCACACACACACACACACACACACACACACACACACACACGAAATAAGGAAGGAGAGACTGAAGGAAGGACTATATCTTGAGAATTATTTTAGAGTATGAAAATAAAATTTTAGCATGTTTTTCAAAGATTCTTTTGTAACTTAAAGAATTATAAAAATTCAAAGATTACATTGGGAGTGGACTTTTTAAGAGAAAGAATATTTTAAAAATGTAACTTAGAAAGTCTAATCATGAACTCAGGAGTCGTGGCACAATGCCTGTAATCCCATTACTTGAGAGGCTGAGACAGGAGGATCCCAGATTTGAGGATAGCCCCAGCAATGTAGTGAGACTTTCAGCAACCTATCAAGAACCTGTTTCAAAAAAACAAAAAATAGAAAAAGGCTGAAGTATTGTTTGGAGGTAGAATGCCCCTGATTTCAATCCCCAGATACACACACACACACACACACACACACATACACACACACACATACACACACGTTTTTAAAAAGTTTAATCATGCCTGACTCATCAGTTTATCGCAGCTTATAATTCCAGTACTTGGGAGAGAAAGGAGGATAACAGTTCAAGGCCAGTGCACAGTAATTTAGTAAGACCCTATTTCAAAATAAATAAAAAGAGATGGGAGTATAGCTCAGATGTAAAATACCCATGGGCTCAATTCCTAGTAATACATAAACATGCCAAAAACAGTCTAATTGCTGGGCGTGGTGGCGCACGCTTGTAATCCCAGCATTCGGGAGGCTGAGACTGGAGGATCCGGGTTAGCAGCCAGCCTCAGCTACCTAGTGAGGCACTCTGCAACTTAGTGAGACTCGGTTTCAAAATAAAGAATAAAAAATAGGGCTGAGGGTATATCTCGGAGGTAGAATGCCCCTGAGTTCAATCCCCAGTACCGCAAAAAAAAAAAAAAAAAAAAAAAAAAAAACAGTCTAATTATGAACCCAAATTCAGAATACACTGTACCAATTTCTGAACTGCAGGCTCAACTCTTGAGGTTACTAATCTGTAAAAGTAATAAGAGAATTTGGAGGGAAATTATATTAATTAAAATATTAGTAAGTTGAATCAAATCCAAATCCTAAATATTTACAAAATATATGTCAAATCAAATGGTAATGCCATGACATCTTGGCCTCTATATGGTACTTTTGAGAATATAGATGTACAAACTAGATGGGTTTGGGCATCATGTAGTTTTTCTTGTACCTAGTATTCACTTAAGCCTTAACTAAGTAGTGTTAGCAAACTACTACTAGGATGCATTGTTATAATGCCTTTCAATTTACAGTGTACTTCCTTTTACTTGCCTTATTTATTCCTAACAATGTTTGTGTGAAATTGTAGGCAAAGTACCTCATTTTATGCACACATAAATTAGGAATCCAAGCTGTTAAGGGATTTGACCAAGATCACAATGTATTTAGGGCAGTAGATGGAGAATAAGCATAGGTAACACATCTCTGTTTCCCATGCTTTCTCCATTTAGCGCACCTTCATCTTTTAAACTCCTGTGGCTGAAGATACTCTGGGGAGAATTTTGCAGCTTTTCAGCATAGTGAAGCACAATGCTGATGGCAACTATTGCCATCTCAGGACCACAACATGAATTTGTCTCTGAAAATTTCAGCTTATTAAAAAAAACATTATTTACTTCATCTTATGTTCTCTGTTTTATGTTCTGTCATTTGCACACTGTGTCACAATGAAGAGCTCAACCTTGAGATGTTGATAATTCATTCCGCAACTACTCAATGATTGCCTGATATTTGCCCAATGCTATTTATGATATTGAAGTTATAATGCTGATGGTGAAAAAAAACAAACACACAGAACTCAGCCCTCAGTTTAGTGTGGGGAAATGAATATACAACAAAGACAAAAGGATAAACATGTAGTAAGTTAAGAAGTAGCATGTAGCATGTGCTCTAGATGGAGGGAAAGCAAGAAAGAGAAATATGGAGTATCAGGAGACTGGAGGCTGGGGTATTGGGGTAATGTCAAGAGAGAAGGAAGGAAAGTTTGGAGGAGATCTTGGGAATGGAGTGCAAAATAAAAGCAAACAGAGAGTATGAAGACGCCATGGCAAGAATATACAAGATATTGCTATGGTTTGGATCTTAAGTGGTTTCCAAAGGCCCATATGCTAAAGGCTTGGTTCTTAGTCCACGGAGCTACTGGGAATGTTAGTAGACAGGGCCTAGTAGAAGTCTGTTAGGTCACTGGGAGTGTGCCCTTGAAGGGATACTGGGGTCCTGACCCCTCCACCCCCTCTTTTTGCTTCCTGGCCATCATGAGGTGAGCAGTTTCCTTCATCGCAAGCTTTCCACCATGATATGTCCCTTGCTATAGACCCAAAGTGATGGGACCAAGTGACCACAGACTAAACCTCTGAAACTGTGAACCAGAATAAGCTTTCCTCCTATTAAGCTGATTTTATCAAGAATTTTTTCATGGTAAAGAAAAATTCGATGAGCACAGATAGGTTAAGAAACAGAAAAAACAAAAACAAAAACAAAAACCACTCCAGCACAGTAAAAAATAAATGTAATGACAATAATGGAATTCAAGATGGAATGGGCATTATCGCTCATTTTTAAAACTTTGCCATTTAATCTAAATGTAAAACCTGAAAAGGAAAAAAAAAAAAAAAAACACGATTTCCTAGTCAGTGGTGAAATAGATATATTTTTCGTGTAAGTTCAAAACTCTCAGATAATATTGTGCCTCTTTTCTTCTGCATTCCCTAAACTTTAAATGGGAAGGATGGATAGGAAAGCATAGATATAACCCCAGTAAAGGCTGAATTATAATTCAATAGAGGTTATAAATATAATAATTTAGGTACTTTAAATTGCAAAATTAAAAAAGGATAATAAGAAGAAAAATAACATGTTTCAGCTAAAATGATCCTATGATACTAGTTATCCAGTACACAAGATGAATTACATAGAGTGGAAAACAATAAATAGGATGGATTCACAATAGAGAAAAAGTTCATATGTTGATTTAAAAAGTCCTAAGAGTTAAGTCAAATAATGTAATTTGAGTCCAAGTTCAGATGCATGCAATTCTGAGGAAATCACAAAATTTTGCTAAATCTCAGTTCCTCCTATCTGTTTTGTCACCCTCCAAGTATTACCATAACAATCAAAGGAGAGAATATGTGTGCATGCACATCAGTATAAATTACTGTAGACATGGAACATTATAAGTAGTATTAGTTATAGAATTCATAAATACTCAAATGACAAGAAATTGGATTTATATGAACAAAGTAAAGTAGTTATGATGGTTTACTCTGGAGGATTCCTCCTGACCTTTTCTTAATGAAAATGTTGCCCAGAATCCCACTTAGAATTCTATCCAATCTTGTCTTCTCTTACTCAGCCTATATATTTCTGCCAAGATCCAGATTCCATTTTTCTAGATTACTAAATATTTACTAGATTAAGTTCATTATATTCCTTCTGCACTACCTCCCCCACATAGTCATAGTCCCTCTCTCATTAAATAGAATTATCATCTACCCAATTTCTCAAGTTAAAACCCTGACAGTCTTCGCATACTCCTCTATACCCCTTATATCTTCCATTCATGTTGGAACACTGATTCTAGAGTCAATGCTTAATGGCTTGAATACATCTTGGCTCTGCCACTGCTGACCAGGAGACCCCAATGAAGTCATTTAACTTTTCTGTGCTTCAGCTTCCTTGTCTATAAAATAGCCATTGAGTATATTATTCCACAGGGTGCCAGAGAGAATGAAACACATGCACACATGCATGTGCATACACACACATCTTAGGACATCTGTGTACTGGGTGCTATATAATTGTTCCTTGTTATGGTTAGTGTTAAAAAACCTTATAGGTTCAACCTCAGGATGGTCCACTGGCTCTGAAGTCACTCTCTTTACCCACTAGCATTACCTGACTGCAGGCTTTTATCATAATGAATGACACTTTTTCTATCTTCATCATAACTTTTATCACACCATAATGATGGTGTCTCCTCCTCTTTTGAACAATGAGCTCTTTAGTTCAGGGGCAACTTTTTGCTCCTTTGTGTATCAGCATAGTAATGAACTTGGTATATGATGACTACTCAACAGATATTTGCTGGAAGTCAGAAGGATGAGAGAAAGAAGGGCAAGAGGAAGGAAGGGAAGGAGGGAGGGGGAAGGAGAGAGGGAGAGGAAATGAAGGAAGACAAAAGGGATGGAGGGAGAGAGGGAAAGAAAGGTAGATCAAAGGAAGGAAGGTAAAGAGAACAAAAGAACAATCAAGAATGAGGAGAAAGTAGGAGGAGCCAGCTTTCTTTTCAACACTTTTTTATTCTTGACTTCCCCTTCCAGCTACTAGGAGAGCTATAGTCTTAAAAGCAAAATGCTCATGTTAAATCATGTTTGGTTGACTCTGCAATAAAAGATAAAGAACAAATCCATAGCATGAAACTTCTATGTATCTTTCCAACCTCAGCTTCTGCTACCACGTCCCTACATTCCTTGCCATTTCCTACAACCCCCACAAAGTTCCACCACTCACTGCTATTCCCTTTCCTTGGATGTTTCCCGCTGCTTCCTTGTTGACAAATTTTTACTCATCCTCAAGATCCCAGCTCAAATATCTTCTTCATTGTGAAATTCTTTTAAATTTAGATTTTCCACAAAATTTTGTCTATCCTTCCACTGTAATACTTATCTGGTTATCTGGTTGAGTAGTTTATTTTTTAAATATATTGACACATATAATCGGCTGTTAATCCCTCCTTAAGACTAGAGATGGTGTCCTGTTCTTTCCACAACCTTTGAAGGCACATAAGGGGTTCTCTGTGGCTGTTTTTTTTTGTTTGCTTGTTTGTTGTTTGTTCATTTGTTTTGGCACTGGGAGTATTCTACCTTGAGATATACTCCCAGCCCTTTTTAATTTTGAAATGGGGTCTCACTAGGTGCTGAGGCTGGCTTTGAACTTGCAGTCCTCCTGTTTGTGCCTCCCATGTGCTGGGATTACAGGCATATGCCACCATGCCTGGTTTCTATGATTGTTCTTTTTTTTTTTTTTCTGTAGAACTGGAGATTGAACCCAGGGACAGTCTACCTCTGAACCACACCCCCAGCCCTATTTTTTATTCTTTATTTTGAAACAGGGTCTCACTAAGTTGTGGAAAGCCTCACTAAGTAGCTGAGACTGACTTCTAACCCTTATTCTCCAGTCTCAGCCTTCCTAGTACTGGGATTACAAGCATGTGCCACCACACCTGGATCTATGGCTGTTCACGAATGAATTAGTGAATGAATGACCTTTACTAAACAAATTAATTAAAAGTTCAATCATCAGAGATTCTAATTTAATAGTTCTCAAGTGCAGGCCAATATCTGCATTTCAACAAGATCCCCAAGTAAAACCACTTGTGTCAGTTTCCCCTATCACAGGTGTATCCAGCCCAAGAGGCAGGAACTGAATCTGAGCTCAAGCTCCTTTGCATCAATCTTGTGTGCAAGAAAAAGGAGTGTTGTTTCTAACACACAACAAATCACTGAGAATACTAGTGGAGCTCCTTCAAGGAGAAGTTACATTTTATTAGTAATAAACAAGAATTTATTGATCACATACATTATTAACCTGTAACCATATAAAAAGTTTTGTTTTTTTTTTTAAAGATGTGGTTGGTTATCATTTGAGGGTATTTTAAAGCAACTGCTTAAAGCAGTGTTCAAAAAGGATGCCCTTCTAAATTTTCATTTCCAATATAACAGGTACATATTAATTCCAAGAAATAGTTACATGTAGTCTTTTGCTTGTCAAAATTTAGCGGAAATCCAGCTATATCAAAACCCCAGACCCCGAATCACTACAAGGATTTCAAGTTTCAAAATGAAGATAGTATGGGGATCAATTAAACATGGAGATCAATTAGTCTTCAAGACCTCAAGTCAATTTCTCAGAATGGGGCTTTTCTCTATACTTATTTCAAATAATTTATCAAATTATCACTCAGAATCTACATCAGAAAATCTGAGAAGTGCTTTGAAAGCTTCCTTTACTTAGGTACTTTTGGTATCTCTGAACACATCCCGTGCTTCCACATACCAAAACCTATACTTGCCATTCCCTCCACCTGCCAGTTCATCCTTTTTCTTTTTCTTCACCTGGTAACATTTCATTCATCCTGCAGATCCAGCTGAAATATGCAGTTATATTTTAAAATATATTTGGCTTTGGCTCATTAATATCATTTAACAAAACCAAAGCAAATGAGAGAGAGAGAGAGAGAGAGAGAGAGAGAGAGAGAGAGAGAGAGAGAGAGAGAGACTGACTCTAAAACTTAGGAGGCTAAATAGCCAGATCAATGACTTTTACCACAGTGGCATATATTTTGCTACTTATTTGTACAATCTATACAAGTACAGACACAATGTACAAGAGACAATACAACTGCAAGTTCAATATGCTATGATGAGAAAGCTAGAACTTGGTTGTTGGATGTTCCCTCCATCCTCTACTGTGGTATTGGGAATTGAACCTAGGGGCACTCTACCACTGAGCTACATCCCCAGTCCTTTTTACTTTTATTTTGAGACAGGGCCTCACTAAGTTACACGGGCTAGCCTCAGACTTGCAATCTTCCTGCCTCAGGCTTTGGAGTTGCTGGGATTACAGGTAGTCATCATCATGGCCAGTTTGGTGGTTTAGAA
>PVLC010010854.1:0-49168 GCA_004027655.1 Graphiurus murinus
CTTCGTGGTACAGAAGAATTGAACCTAGGACACTAATGAATGCTGAGTAAGCAGTCTGGGCCACAATCCAACCCCAGCCTAGTAGAGCCTCCTCCAAGCAATCAGCAGGGGCCAGCTCCTCTCTACATTTTTTTCCTAATCAACCTCTTTAGGAAAGTAGGAGACAGTGCAAGCATGAGAGCAGTCTTGAGGTTTCTGAACAACCTTCACTTCTCTTATAAGCAAGCCAAAAAACAAACAAACAAACAAAAACTTCCACAAGGAAACCTCCAAAGCCACAAAGGAACTCTGTTCCAACAAAGAAATGTAGAAATGTTACTCACTCCAAATAAGCAATTGTTAAGGTTCCTTTTTTTTTCTCTTCTTCTCCTCTTGTCCTCTTGAGTGTTTACAAGTAAAAGACTGTCCATGTTCTTTCTGTTTTGTCTGTCAGAGTCTGCCAGTGCCTTGTACTAAATCCATTTCCTATCACTATACCTAAATATTTTACACTTACTACTAGAATTTTTCTTTATTTTCACTATCTCTAATCTATACTATATATTACCTAACTACACTCAAACTCTTATTGTATTAGATTCTATCCTCTACTTTATACTATTCTTGCATTCCTTACTCTAGCTCCTCCTTCCTCACTCACCCTTCACCATATAATACAACATAATTTGCCCTTGTATAGACCACGCGGCTCTTCTAAACCTCTACTGCTGAGGTTAGACTAGATAGGTGATCCTCCAGAAAGGACTGCCAGACACCAAGGATAAACTAATCACTACTGACAGAAAAGTCGAACACATTCCACATTGAAGTTTAAAATCACACAGTGTACAAGCTACTCTGCTCATATCTCTGATTGTACCCCCTATTATGGAGGTGACAGATAAGTCCCCAGACCTTAACATCTGGAACCCAGCAACATCACCATCACAGTGGGTAGACAGAGCACTGGAATAACTGCAACCTACTACTGTCAATCTACAAGCAGAAAAACAGGGGAGTGATATGGGACACAGACTTTAAAGTCAGTAGTTAAAGGTGATAAATACACAACAGAAAGCTGAGAATACCCATACAGCAGAGGCTATTCACTTTTAAGGCACACCGTAAAGTAAATATATACCTCTAGACTAAGGTATTATAAAGGGAGAGTGATTAGACATAGGGAACCTACAAAGTGAGAGAGATCTATCAAAGGAAACAAAATATAAATTTGACCTGAAGTCATGAGAAAGAAGATTAGTAAGGAAATGATGAGTCCCCACAATTCCACAACAGATTCTGCCAACACAGAATTGCAGAGATTGCCAGAAGGACGATTCAGAAATTTAATAGTAGAATTGATACACGATTTCTGAAAAGAGTTCAGAGAGAACCTTAAATAAATGAAGAATCAGATCAACACAGAATCTGATACACTGAACAGGAATAAAAAAGAACCCCTGAAGGAAGTGAATGGTGCAGTAATAAAGTGAAGACATCGATACAAACCATCAACAGTAGACTAAACCACATAGAAAGAAGACTTTCAGTCTTAGAAGGTGACCACTCCAAAACTGAGTGCATAGTATATAATTTAGAAAAAAAAAAAAAAGAATTTGACAGCATGAGTTCAACATTGAAAAGATCTGTCTGGGCAAACTTTAAAGGGAAAAAAAAACCCTAAGAATAAAAGGCATAGAAGAGAAAATAAAAACTGAAACTAAAGAAATAAAAAACCTTTTCAGAGAAGTAATATCAGAAAATTTTCCAAACATAGAAAACAAGGCTGAAACATAGGTAAAAGACACATATAAAATCCCCTTTGGACAAGATCAGAGAAAAGGTTCGCAATGACATATAATAATAAAATTGATTAATCTAGAAGCCAAGAAAAGAATCTTAAAGGCAATGAGAGAAAAAGACCAAATGACATTCAGAATCACTCCAGACTTCTCAAATGAAGACATGAAAGCCTGGAGTGACATATTTCAAACTCTGAAAGAAAATAATTTATAGCCAAGACTACTGTACCAAGCAAAGATATCTTTAAAATTTGTTAGGAAAATAAAAATCTTCCATGACAAACAAAAACTGAAAGAATTTAGGTCTTCCAAACCAGCACCAGAAAAAATATTCAGAGATTAAATTACAAAGAGGAAATAATAAATAAATACCAGAACCAAAGAAAAATTCATTTCTATCAAATAAGAGGCACAACACCCAATTGTCAAACTATTGAGCCAGTCAATATATCCATAGATGAATTAATTACAAAATTATGGGATATGTACACAATGGAATTTTACTTAGCCATAAAGAAGAACAAAACTATGTCATTTGTAGGGGAATGCATGGAACTGGTAAACATTGTGCAAAGTCAAATTGTCAGTCACAGAAAGTGAAAAATCAGATGTTTTCCCTAATATGCAGAAGCTAGGGTGAAAATTTCACATAGAAAGCATCCAAATAAAGGAGAAAACTTGGATAAGTGAAGAAGTTGACCTAACTGAGGGAGGTGGGAGGGGGGAAGAGGAAAAGACCTCAACGGACATGATGTACAAATACAAACTCATCAAAGTCAATAACTGTGCTGAGCAAGGAAAGGAGGGGAAGGGGGGAATAGAGTGGGATCTGGGTGAACAGTAAATGTGTGCTGTGTACATGTATGCCTCTATTACCTTGAACTTCATTAAGATATATGACTACAATGTGCCAATGAAATAAAACAAATTCCTATGGAATAACAAAAGAGCCAGAATAGTCAAAACAACTGGAACAATATGTTTCGTACTGGAGGTATTAAAATATTTGATCTCAAATTATATTACACAGCTATTGTGCAAAAAAACCTACTGCATATTGACATAAAAACTACATTTTCTTTGTTCATTTATCATCTGATGGACACTTGGGTTGTTTCTATATCTTGGGTATTGTGAATATGACTGCAATAAACATGGGAGTGGAAAAATTTCTTTTTTCCCCATTTTTATACTTTTATTGGTGAGTTATAGTCTCATACCATGATGTAATTCATAGTGATGGTGACATACATGCCCACAGCACTTGATAAATTTTCTTCCTTCTCCCATCCCACTACCACTTTTCCTATAGATGATACTGAGATTGGCATTGGTGTTTTCATATGTCTAAATAATGTTAGTGGAAATGTTGACTTTATTAATTCTCCTTCTCCCTCCATCTACCTTCCCCAAGCACTTCTCTTGCTCCACTGGAGTTTCTCCTCCATTATCTAACATCCCTCTTATATATCAATTACTCCCCAGCTTGTGTATGTGAGAGAAAACATACATATGACTCTTTGCTTTCTGTAACTGGCTATTCTCACTTAAGGTGATGTTCTCCAGGTTCATCTATTTTCCTGCAAATGACATAATTTTGTTATTCTTCATTGCTGAGTAGAATTCCATTGAGGGCAACCCATAATTTTGTAATTCATCTGTTGATGGACACCTGGGTTAGCTTCATAGTTTGACTTTATGAATTGTGCTGCTACAAAAATGAATATGCATGTATTGGTATACTATTCTGATGTCAATCATTTCAGAAAGATATGCAAGAGTGGTATATTTGGATCATATAGTGGATACATTTCTATTTTTCTCAGGTATCTCCACACTGTATTTCTTCTTTCGTGAAGCATCTTTTAGTTCAATTTTTCATTTCTTGATTTGGTTGTTAGCTTTTAGTTTTAAGTAATTATTTATATTCTAGATAATAGCCCTCTATCAGAGGAATAGCTGGCAAAGATCTTCTCCCATTCTTATAAGCTCTCTGTGTAGACTTTTGATGATTTCCTTTGATGGTCAGAAACTTTTTAGTCTAATGCCATCCCATTTATTAATTATTGGTTTTATTTCCTAAGCACTGGGGATCTTACTGAGGAAGTTTCTTTCTGTGCCTATATTATTTAATTTTTTTAGAAAATAGTACTGGGATAACTGGACTCTATAGTAGTTTAGTAATTCAATTTGTAGGATTTTTTTTTTACAGACCTCCATAATATTCTCCATAATGATCATACTAATTTGCATCCCCATATGCTGTATGCAATTATCTTCTTTTTCTCCAAAATTTTGCCAGCTTCTTTTCTTTTCTTTTTAATAGTAGTCCCTGTTACTCTACTGAAGTGATATCCCATTGTGGTTTTTCTAGTCTGTACAATTTTTTGAAATTTGAATTGTCATTTTTTAAAAATTTGAATTATCTTGTGAAAAAGACATGGAATTTAAACTAAAAGTATTTGATCAATGTAATGTTATTAATAAACACTGTGGTGAAATTTAATAAAGTTTTATTTTCAGGATTGAAGTGACAATTATTTAGAGTAGTGTTTAGTATATAGTAACCACCTGATAAATATTATTTAAAAATTATTAGTTTCCTGAAGGGAAAAATAAAACTCAAGTGATGAATACTTAAAATGAATGTTTAATATCATAGATTTCTAAAAAATTATGAAAGCAAAAGTTTAGATAATTTATCCAAAGGATGGAAAATAGCTCTCTACTCACACATTTAAGCAGGGTAATTGGTCTTTGTGATTGGTGTTTTACTGTGTTTGAACCCAGCAAGAAAAATTGCTAAAACTTGTTAATATCTTGTTTGTGCATAGATGAGTTGTCTCCATGGCATTTACCATGTGGATTGTCTTCTTTTCTCAAACTAACATTTTGAAAAAGTAGGTATCTTTGTTAATTTTGGTTCCTCTGAAATTGATTCTAAAAATTTTATGGCCAGTTCTATCTTAATTGAAGGTAACTTTAAGTCTGAAATGACTAGATGCTTTCAGGATTAGTTGCTGGATATAAACACAGAAAATGTTAAATATTTTATTTGTAGTTTAGGATGATAAAATTAGTTTTAAACTTGTTTCATTGAATTACACTCAATAAATTATCATATTGTGATTTCACAGTAAGTCTATTGTCCAAGTTCCCATTCCATATTAAAAAATGAGTATGCTTAAAAGGAAATTAAATTAACTTTATTCATGTATTGAATTAAATCAAAATAATGTTTTAATAATCTAATTGTTTTATAAACCATCAAATTTAATTTCAACAATGATATTATGCAATTTGATTTGATGTTTATTCAAGCCATAAAGTAAATTATTTTGTACATTCCAATTAAAAATTACCTCACAGACAAACACATTACTTTTCTATGTGCATAAAGATACCTCGGGGTGGAATATCATGTGTAAGGTATTTATAACATATTTCCAGTGTTGACAAATAAGAACTGAAAAATAATTTTCTTTCTTTTAACTAGGCTTAGAATCACTTCTCTTTTATCAGTATCTCTTAAAAAAAAAAACCTTTCTTTGATACCACATTCATCTTTCTCAAATGCAAATTTGCTCAGGCCACTCTCCTGCTTACATCTCTTCATTATGTCTCTGGAAAGAATTGATACTACTTTGATGGTATAAAAGATGCTTTGGAGTGTGGCACTTATCTTTTTATCTATTCCCAGTCACATCTGTTTCAGAAGTCATGCCCATGTGCTTTTGTATATGTGTTCATATTTCCTGGCATGAATTTTTAGCCACTTTCTGAAAGCCAACTCTTTCTGATTCTTTCAGATATACATCGAGCATATCTAATACTTAAAATGGGGTTGTTCATGCAACTTGTGTTATCAGTAATTCTCTAAACATATTTCTATTTAGGTTTTGTTAAATACTTCAACAAATGTTTAGCTTGTTTTACTTTGTATGTAGATTCCTTATGGCAAGGAACAAACATATCTTATAAGACAATCTCATTTTCTTCATAGAGAAGAGATTATTTTCCCCTCTTGCATTTGTTTCCTTCAAAGATGTTACCAAGATTGACATTATAATATGATATGATTGCACTCGAACCTACAATATAAAAAAATATTTTTTTCTTTGTATTTAAAACTTTTTTGGGGGTGTGATGGTACAGGCTTGTACTATTAGTACTTTATAGGATTACAGGGTCCAGGATAGCAGTAGCAATGTAGTGAGACTCTTATCAACCTAGCAAGACATTGTTTTAAAACAAAAAGTAAAAATGGCTGAGAGTGTAGCTCAGAGGTAGAATGCCCCTAGGTTTCCCCCAGTTCCCACCCCCTAAAATAATGATTAGGCAATAATATATTAGATATATTTATATCATAACTTAATTTAAAATAATTAGAAAATTGGAACCTCTTATGATTTTTCTATATTAAGATATAACACAGAGCTGCGTGTGTTGGTGCATACCTGATAATAGTATCTCAGGTCTGTGGCCAACCCAAAGCTTCAGCAATTTAGTGAGGGTCTCTGCAATTTAGTGAGATCATTTTTCAAAATAAAAAATAAAATAAAATAAGTCTGTCAGTGTAGCTGAGAGGGAGCACACCTTTGGGTTGAATAATCCCCAGTACTACACACAAGCACACACACACACACACACACATACACACACACACACACTCACTCACAAAAGATCTAACACAGAAGTTTACTTACAATGAAAAATATCACATCCCTCTAAAATCTGAGAATTATTAATCTGTGTATTTCTTGAACATTTTCTCAATAAAGTGAACTTGAAGTTATACAAATTATAGAAATACATGAAAAAGTCTAGACAAATATGTTCTCCCTAATATGCAGATGCTAGGGAGAAGATGGGGCATAAGAGGGACTCCAGATGAAAAAGGAGAAATCTTAGATAAGCAAAGAAGTTGACAAAACTGAAGGGGATGGACGGGGTGGGGGGTGGAAGGGGATCACCCTAATGTACATGATGTACTTTCACAAATATATCAAAGTCAATCACTAAACTGTACTTGAAAAGTACAATCGATATGTCATAACCAAGATACTTTTAAAACAGAATTAAAGTTCATTGATGATCCATGTTCCAAGACTTTGTGCAGTCTCTAGCATCCAAAAATTTTCTCAATCCTTTTTAATAATATGAGCACATACATATCGGGTGACTTTTGTAGCACTGCATTAAAATGCAAAGATTTTTGTTGTTGTTGATTGTTTGCCTGTATTTTTTCCATAAAATTGCATAAGGCATTTAGAGTAGCATAGAAAAAAAAAAACTAGTAGTACTTCAATGAACATGAATACTTATTATTGACAGATTGCTACTCATTCATAGAGCTTAGAAAAGGTACTGAAAAACTGTCTTGCACTTTTCATTCCTCTATCCCTTAGTTCATCTCCTATTGATTTTTATTCATTTTTTACCTGACAATACTTTCTTACTTCTCATTTTTATTTATTTGTTTACTGCTTTTTAAAAAAATCAATGGTATATATTTTCTTTTTCTTTTTTTTATTTTTATTAATTGGTGTATTGTAATCATACATCTTTGTTAGGTACAGCTAATAAAGGCATATATGCACACATTTATCATTTAAACCCTTCCTCAATTCCCACCCCACTCCCTCACCCTCGCTCCTTTTCAAGTACAGTTTAGTAATTGACTTTGATACATTTGTTAAAGTACATCATGTACATTAGGGGGCTCCCCTTCCACCCCCCACCCCAACCATCTCCTTCAGTTTTTCAACTTCTTTGTTCATCTAGGGTTTCTCCTTTTTGATCTGGAGTCCCTCTTATGCCCCATCTTCTCCCTAGCAGCATCTGCATATTAGGGAGAACATATGTTTTTTTTTTTGTTTTTTTTTTTTTTTTACTCTTTGTGACTGACTAATCTCACTTAACATAATGTTTTCCAGTTGCATCCATTCCCCTGCAAATAACACGATTTTGTTCTTCTTTATGGCTGAGTAAAATCTCATTGTGTACATATCCCACAGTTTTGTAATCCATTCATGTGTCGATGGACATCTTGGCTGTTTCCATAGTTTGGCAATTTTGAATTGTGCAGCTATAAACATAGATACACATGCGTCGGTCTGATAATTTGGTTTCCATTCTTTTGGGTAGATACCCAGAATTGATATTGCTGGATCATATGGTAGGTTCATTCCCATTCATCTGAGAGTCCTCCATACTGTTTTCCAAAGTGGTTGCACTAATTTGCAATCCCACCAACAATGTATTAGGGTTCCTACTTCTCCACACTCTTGCCAGCATTTATTGTTCTTCTTATTTCTTATGATTGCCATTCTGATTGGAGTTAGGTGAAGTCTCAAGGTAGTTTTGATTTGCATCTCTCTGATTGCTAATGATGTTAAACATTTCATCATATATTTATTGGCCATTTGTATTTCTTCTTTTGTGAGGTGTCTACTTAGATCCTTTGCCCATTTTTTGACTGGGTTATTTGTTTTCTTAGCTGTGGTTTTCTTGAGTTTTCTATATATTATAGATATTAGTCCTCTATCAGAAGAGTAGCTGGCAAAAATTTTCTCCTACTCTCTGGGCTCTCTGTTGAGGTTCTTGATAGTTTCCTTTGCTGCACAGAAACTCTTCATTTTAATGCAATCCCATGTATTGATCTCCTTTTGAGTTGCTCGTACTTTTGGGTCTTGTTGAGAAAGATTTTTCTGTGCCTATGTGTTGAAGTGTTGGCCCTATGCCCTCTTTAAGTAGCAATGGCACATATTTTCCATTTGTATTTTTATATGGTTTCATCAAATCTCAGATGATAATGATTTAAAATTTATAAATATCAGCTTGTAATGTGGAAATCGAACCAGAGACTTTGCAATTATTAGAAGAGAACATAGGATCAACACTCCAAAATATTGTCACTGGTAGAAACTTCCTCAAGAATATCCCCAAAGCACAAGAAATTGAAGTGACAATTAGTAAGTGGGATGGCATTAAAATAAATTTTTTTCACATAGCAAAGAAAATCATCAAGAACCTTAAGAGAGAGATTGAAGAATGGGAGAATTTCCTTGCAAAATATTCCTCTGATAGAGGACTAATATCTCGAATATACAAAGAACTTTTAAAAATCTAAAAAAAAAAAAAAAAAAAAAATGGGCTAGCGAACTAAACAGATACTTCACAGAAGAAGAAATACAAATACCCAACAAATATATGGGAAAATATTCAACAACCTTAACAATCAGAGAGATGCAAATCAAAACTACACTAAGATTTCACCTAACACCAATTAAAATGGCAATCGTCAAAACCACAAACAATCCAGGCATGGTGACACACACTTGTAATCGTAGCATTTGGGAGGCTGAGACTGGAGGATCTGGGTTTGCGGCCAGCCTCAGGTGCTTAGTGAGGCCCTCCACAACTTAGTGAGACCCTGTTTCAAAATAAAGAATAAAAAGTAGGGCTTGGGCTGTAGCTCAAGGTAGAATGCCACTGGGTTCCATCCCCAGTACCAAAAAAACCCCACAAACAATAATAAATTTTGGTGAGAATAAATAGTAACTGATACATTGTTTGTGGGATTGCAAAATACTGCATCCACTTTCAGTGTGAACACTTCTCAGAAGACTGGGACTGGAACTACCATATCATGCAGGCATACCATTCCTGGATATCTTCCCAAAAGGATTAAACCAGAATATTATAGTAATACATGCATATCTATGTTTATAGTAGCATATTTCATAATAGACAAATTATGGAACCAGTCTAGATGTCCATCAACAGTTGAATGAATAACAAAATTATGGTGTATACACACAGTGGAATTACATCAGCCCTAAAGAAGAATAAAATTATGTTATTTCCAGGAAAATGGATGGAACTAGAGAATATTACACTAAGTGAGGTCAGCCAGTCATGAGAAATCAAAGGGCAGATGTTCTCTGTCATATGTGGAAGGTACAGAGAAATTGAGATAGAAAAGTGACCCCAGACAAAGGAGGAGAAAACCCTAGTGGAATGCTGGAAAGATTTTAAAAGAGGGACGTGAGTGAGGAGAGGGAGATATGATGAAGGAAATACCTCAGTCAACTCAATGTAGTATACAAAAATATCAATGTCAATCTCAATTTCATGTACAGGGAAGGGGAAGAATCAGGGTGGAAGCTGGAGGAAAGCTTATCAAGTGCTGTGTGCATATATATCTCTATCATTCTGAATTTCATGATAATGTATGACTACAATGCACCAATAAAAAATAAAACATGCTTGCATCTCATCAGAGTCTGAATCATAAATCACTGAATGATTCAACACATTTTACTATGCCTCTGAGTTACGTGTTATGTACATTCAGTAAGTACTCATAACTCTTTATCCATTTAACAAATATTTATTGAGTGGATATAAATGCTAGGATAATGTTCTACGTACTTTTGAGATTACAGACAAGGAGATGCAACCAGGTTAGACTTCTAATACTGGTTTATATATTTTATATTAGCAAATGGTTCCACTATATGACTAAACATTTTCCTATGTAATTAACATCTTTCAGTAAATAGAAAAAGGGGTATAGCAATAATATAACATAAAAAATAACAAGCATGCCTTATGCAATCATTTCTTCTTTTTCATATTAGTTGTAGGTGGAGAGAATACAGCTAATTTATCTAGCCACTTCAGGTTTTATTGAATTTGCTTTTGTTGCCTTAATTTTCTCTATAACGGCTTATGCTTCTCATGAACATTAGTCAATAAAAAATGGTGCTTTCTTCCCAAGAGGTTCTTTGTCATTAATTAATTGACAACCCAAATTAAGCAGACAAAGCAACATCTATTGTTGGAAATGAATACATAAGCAACAAGAGAAATATTTGATATCAATGAGAGTAATTCAATTTAGAATTTAAAATGTAATAGTTGTACTTAACGTAAGATAGACAATTTACTTTTTTTTTACTCTTCACCATCTTTTCATCTGCTAGCTATAAAATTATCTTCTTTTAAATGATGTGTGCACAAAGGAACCAAAATATATTTTCAAATAAAAGTGGGAGTATGAATTTTTAGTTTGTAAATTAAGGAAAAAACAGCTTTTGTAAAAATTAATAATGCCTTAATTTTCAATTCATTGTGTCTCACTAGAACTAAGGTCTGCTGGTATCACAAACTTGAATAAAGCAAAGTGCTTCTGGGATCTTCTGAACAGAAAGAGAGAAAAAAAACCTTTTCTTTTTTTCTCCAATTTGATCAGATAGAGCTCTATGAAAGAAAACATTTATTTTGAAAGAGAGCAATGGGTTGACATTTTAGAAACAAGCCATGTAGTCAAAGGCAACTTGTGAAAGGGTACAAAGTCAGAAGATTTTTAAAAAAGAAGCCGGATAGAGAGAGAGAGAGAGAGAGAGAGAGAGAGAGAGAGAGAGAGAGAGAGAGAGAGAGAGAGAGAGATAAGCTGTGAGCAGATTTAAAAAAAAAATAAGGCAAAGTTTAAAACATATAATGGGGAAAAGAAAGGGAATTTTTTTGGCATGTTTTCAGGGGGGAAAAGAGTAATTTAGATCAAAGGTTTATGCAAAATTTGCCTCTTTTTCAATTAAATATAAGCTTTCATTGGAAATTACAATTTTCATTTCTGAATTATAAAATTCATAAGACTGTCTTTTTAACAGTAAAAGACTAATTGATATAAATTTTACAGATGATATATATATAAATTTGAAACATGTATGTACTTATATATGGGTATACATATATATATATATGGATATATATATGGATATATATATATATATATATATATATATATATATATATATATATATAAACCTTTGTGGAAAAGAATGTTCAACAGTCTCATTATAATTAAGATGGAATACTTAACTTACAAACTCAGGCAGGTTGAGTGATTTCTTTTCCATATTTATGTTAAAATCACCCAAAACAATAACAAAGTCACTTCTGCCTGATGCATTTAACAGTAGTAAAAAAAAAATCATACATCATTTATAGGGAATGAAAAAAACTTTAATTTTAATCCGACTGCTCAGAAATCAATATAGTTTTTGATTATCAATTAGATCTTTATAGCAGAATGGAAAATGTGATTTTTTTTATTCATCAAAATGGAGGCAATGAAAGTTGAGAATAAATATTTTCTGATAATGCAGTGATAGGTATTCCATTATTATATTATTTTGCCTTCTTCCCAGAAAATCTTTTTTTTACCACTAATAGTAATGTATGTATGATTTATAGCCCAAACTATGGTGGTTTACATGAGAAGGGAATCTCTGAAGATATTATGTTGGAATATGGTGATCATGTGATATTTTCAGCTATGTAATTTTTATGTATTCCTAAGTTTGATGAATTTACCTAGGATCTTTCTTTTAAACAAATATTATGTAATAGCTGAAAAGCAGGTGCTTCCTTCTATCTTTCCTTTTCACAGTAATAAGAAGTTTGTTGGACTATTACTTTGTCCAGCAGCAGATACAATGATGTATAATGAATACTACTCGAGAATACTTCTTAGGATCTAACATTAATTATTTTGTACTTCATATATTTTGTAGTAATATCTTTCAACTGTAGTTAATACATATAAATGGACTTTGCAAGTATTGTATTTTTCATCCCAATGAGACAAATGACAATTTGGCATTGATAGTGACAAAGATTCCTTGGTAAAGAGAAAGAGTGTTAGAACCACATGGCAGAACTAACTTATAATTCATTATCTAAAGGAGTGCTGTTAAAGAAAAAAAAAAAAAAAAGATTAGCATTTGTTAAGAAGGTTTCCTTTTTCTAGTCAGCTAGTTTCTCCAAACTAAAGTTTGCCATATATAGCCTAGATTATAGGACTATCACCTGTTCTACATAAATTACATGACATGATTATTTAAAGGATATGAGAGTATGTTCAACATGTCTTATCAATTTCTTGAGCTATGTTGCCTGCACTACCAGAAACATTCACACAATAATTTCAGCCTCATGCTGCTAATCCAGGACAAAAAAATTACTATTTTAAAAATATTATCCTTAATATTTCAACATGTAAAAGCTTATGGCTGATTAAATCTTCTCATGATTGTTTTCTGAGTCTGCTTATTAGGAAAGCCATTATTGTTGTACAACTAAGTGACATTCTCTAATTGTGATTCTCATAACCAATCCTATCAATAATAAAGGTGATAAATTGGTATCAAGACTTTACTTACCCATTACTCAGACTTCAGATCCCCTCAAATACCAACTGGATTCATTTTTAGTTTCTGTGTGTGTTTGTGTGTGTGTGTGTGCACGCGCGCAAATGTGTGTTTAGAAGACTAAACGCATGCCAGCAGTATGGAAAAGGATAATGTTCAAGACATATATTAGTCTTTTCTCATGATTGAGTTGGCAAAATAAAATAAAAGACATTCCATTTTAATTTCAGGAAAATAGCAACAGCAACAGAAACAGAATATATTTAGTGAAAGTGTGTTTCATTTATTTTTAGTGAAATCAATTTAGTACCCTTTATTTTTATTTCTTAATATGTAAAATCTGGAAAATAATTATTTTTGTTTTCAATAAAAATAAATTGATATTAAAATTAATAACAAGTAAAAAAAATCTGGCAAGAATTCATTTACTTGATATTAACCTTGAAATTTTTGAAAGACCACCTAGTTTCAAATATCTATCTGGAGCACACAGAAGAGCAATAAAGTTAACTGAAATCTTTTTTTTTAATTTATTTATTTATTTATTTATTTTGCCATACAGGGGCATTCTACCTCCAAGCTATAACCCCAGCCCTATTTTTTATTCTTTATTTTGAAACAGGGTCTCACTAAGTTGCAGAGTGCCTCACCAGGTAGCTGAAGCTGGCCGTGAACCCAGATTCTCTGGTCTCAGCCTCCCAAATGCTGGGATTACAAAGCGTGCACCACCACGCCCAGCTAACTGAAATCTTTATAGTCGTAATTGAGGGATTTATTTGACTGTAAAATTAATAGGCACAAATTCTTAAAAAAAAATGGGTGATTTTTTTTTTTTTTTCACTAAGAGCCATCTATCTCTCTTACCTTTTGTGTTTCACTAATGAGCAAAGTCATTGCTGGATATGATGACACTATCAAATTGTTAAAGAAACATGTTTCTACTCCAATCACATCTTAAATGTCAGGAAAATATTAGTGATCAAAAATAAATTAAGCATGAAAATTAGGCAAGGTAGTATTTCCTTCAGGGGTTTATTTTGGTGATAAAAACATAAGCAAATGACCTAAGTGTATAAATTCAAAATATCACATGGCCCTATTACTCCAAAAGAAGTTTAAACAAGATATTTACGATTTATGCTGTTATAAATTTTGATATTTAATAATTTATGTGAGGTAATCAGATCAAATGCATCATATATTGAATCAATGAATGTACATTTGTTAATTCAGTATTACAGAAAAATGTTTATCTAAGTATATCTTTTCCCTTATTCTCCTTAAATGAAAATATTTTAATTCAAGTTTTTTATGCTTTTAAATCAATATTGTCTTTATCATTAGAGCAAATTTCTAAATCATCTTAAAGTTATCAATGGGCTATATTTATGTTTAGCATTAATTGTACTTATTTTTATGTTCAATGTGTGCATTTCTGTAGATTTTCTGATACTAAACAATTTAAAAATATTCCTACTTGATCTAAACTTATATTTAATTGCTTATTGGTAGATTTTATTTAAGATTTATTATTATTATTATTATTATTATTATTATTATTATTATTTTATTGGTGTTGTGGATTGAACCCAGGGGTAGTCTACCTCTGAGCTCCACTCTCAATTCTATTTATTTTTATTTTGAAAGAGAGTCTTACTAAGCTGTGGAGGGTGTCACTAAGTTTCTGAGGCTGGCCATAAACCTATGATCCTCCTGTCTCAGCTTCCCAAGTACTGGAATTACAAGTGTGTGCTACTACTCCTATTTAGGATATTATTTAAATACTATATGTGTCTATCCATATTCTACTTCTTTATATACAAATATAAACAGTATATATGTATATATATATATACACACACACATATATATGCATGTGTATACATATAGGTATATATACAAGCTCATAATTCTTATACAATTATTTGTTTTTAGTATAATTTTATTAACTTCAGGTAATTTTTTATGTTTTTAAATTTTTCTGTCATCAAAATGACTTGAGTCAAGTGTGGTGGCACATGCTTATAGTCCCAATACTCAAGAAGATGAGACTGGAGGATTGCAAGTTCAAGACCAACACTTGTTGAAAAGTTGTCATTTCTCCAGAATATATTTTTGGCTCCTTTGCCAAAAATAAACTTTCTATAAGTGTGAGAAATTGTCTCTCTATATTCTCTTCTGTTTTTTGTTTGTTTGTTTTGTTTTGTTTTTTGTGTGTGTGGTAATGGGGATTGAACTCAGGGGCATTCTACCTCCGAGCTATACTCCCAGCCCTATTTTTTATTCTTTATTTTGAAATTGGGTCTCACTAAGTTGTAGAGTGCCTCACTAGGTAGCTGAGGCTGGCCGCGGACCTGGATCCTCGGGTCTCAACCTCCCAAATGCTGAGATTACAAGCCCGCGCCACCACGCCTGGCTTGTCTCTCTATATTCTATTATATTACATTGATATATGTGTCTATTTTTGTGCCAATACCATGATGTTTTTATTACTATAGCTCTTTCATATAATTTGAAATCTGGAATTGTGATGCCTCCAGTATGGTTCTTACTACTCAGAATTTCTTTGGCTATTCTTCATCTTTTATTCTCTCACATAAGTTTTACGACTGTATTTTTTAGAACTACGAGGAATAACCTTGGTATTTTGATAGGGATTGCATTGGATCTATAAACTGTTTTTGGTAGTTTGGCCATTTTTATATTTATTCTGCCTATCCAAGAACGTACGTTTTTTCTATCTTCTTAAGTATTCTTCAATTTATTTTTTAAATGTTCTACAATTTTCATTCCACAGATCTTTTAGCTCCTTGGTTAAATTTATTCCTAAGTATTTTTAAAGCTATCATAAATAATTTTTTCAGGTTTCTTTCTCATTGGATTCATAGATGATATATAGAAAATATTGTTTTTTTTAAGTTGATTTTGTATCATGATACTTTCTGAATTTGTTTATCAGCTCTAGGAATTTTCTGGTTGGGCTTTTTGGTTCTAAGTATAGAATCATGTCATCTTCAAACAAAGTTAATTTCACTCCTCCCTATTTGTATGTCTTTGATTTCCTTCTCTTCTTATTACTCTGGCTATAATTTCAAGTACTACTGGACATGAGTGATGACCGTGGGCATTATTATCATGTTCATGATTTTAGAGGAAATACTTTCAATTTTTCCCATGTCAATATTATGTTTCCATTGGGTTTAGAAATATTTCCTTTATAAAGTTTAAATAAATTTTTTCTATCTCTACTTTCTTCAGTATGTTTAATATGAGTGGGTGTTGGATTTTGTCAAATACTGTCTTGAGAGTGGAGAAATTGGCAAGATTGAGAAATATGACTTACTCTGTTGGAAAGTGTGAGATAATCATGATGAAAAAGATGAAAGAAAATATTTAAACAATGGAATGACAGGAAAGGAGGAGAGATGGCAGAAACCTACTGAGTTATGGTGGTCTGAGATATTCCTATAAAGAGTTCACATTCAAAGTAGGAATGATAAGATCATCAAGGCAACATCAAGACAAGAAGGATAAATGCATGCCAGAAACAGAGACAATATATTTAATGAGAAAAAAAAAAAGGAGTTTGTCATATGTGAGAAGCTAGGAAGTGGCTAATACAACTGGACAACAGTAGGTGTTACAACATAGAGAGACATACAGTAAATGTGTAAAAATAGAGAATGTTTTGTGTCTGACTTTCTTGATAAAGTTTGAGGTATTAAAGATAATATTATTATTGTAGGTGTGCTGAAAAGGTGTTAGAAGCTTTTCTATAGTTTGATCTTATTGTGTAGAAATTCAAATTAGTTGACAAAGTTTTTTGGTGAGCTAAAACATCAAATGACCTCAGATGGGATATTGCATTCAGAATGCGAATTTATATTTTCCTATTCTTATTATTTTTATTTCATTTTTAAAGCAGAGTTACATTATTATATGGTATCTAGTATCTTATGGCAGGGCAGTATGGTGAAATTGATTTGTAATTTGTTTTCTGGTGAAATGGCTGGCTTTTGAATGACAGGCATAGATATAAAGGAGCCTTCTACTCTTTTTGGAGGAGTTGTTTCTTGCTATTTGTTATTTCTGCTATTTGTTGGATTGTTACTCCAAAGGGTGCCAATTATTTAAATTAACATTTTTTATAAATTATTTCCTAATGCTGCAAAAATATATTAACCTTTTTATAGAGAAAAATTAAATAAAATATAAAAATATGCAAAAACTTGATTAACCTGTTTATAGAGAAAAATAAAATAAAAAAAACAATTTAGAGATGACTGAAAAATTCTGACTCAGTCTCTATAGAATTGTAGATTATTCAAAAGTTTTCTTTGAATTCAGTATTTTACTGTAGAGGCAACCATTTCCTCTGGTATATTTATTTACGATATCAACATTTGGATGCTGCATCTTTTACTTAGCATCTTAAAAATGCTAATTGAGGTTTTAAATTAGCACAGGTGCTAGGGAAGGCAAGTGCCTGGTTATTTTCCAGCCATGCTGGAATCTAATGAAAGCTCTGAACCCACACTGAGAAATATGCAAATACATTTTTACAAAGTTTCAGGGGTTCATCAACTCCTTGAAGCCTTTCCTGGGACCTCCACATGCAACCCCTGTGGGGTGAATAAGAAGTCAGAATACTCACAAGATATAATCTGTGAGTCTCAAGACTGGTTTTTGGCCTAAATTTAATATTTTTAATTAAAGTGGAGGTATAGCCTGTTAATTCTTTCTTCACATTGCAACTTAAACTATTAAAATAAAGAGGTAAAATAAATTGAAAATTTAAACAGAAAAAATTTTGACAGCAAAAGTTTGTGACAACAAAATTGTGAGCAAAGTTTTTTTTTTTTTTTAGGGGGGGGGCGGATGGGTGGATTGGTACTGGAAATTAAGCCCTGGAGCACTCTACCTCCGAGCTACAACACCATCCCTTTTTACTGTTTAACAAAAAAATAAACCTATAATTTCTGTGAACCTCACTAAATTGCTGAGATTGACCTCAAACCTACCATCCTCCTGTATTAGCCTCCAAAGTACTGGGATTACAGGCATGTACCACAACAGCAGGCTAGCAATTCTCATGTTAAACATGAATTAAATGCTTTTTCTCTTCTTAAATATTGGCTAAAATAATCTTGATTTGTACCTAGCTAAAGTTTATTGAAATAGACATGTTAACATGCATTTTTTTTTTTGTAATATGTCCATGTTTCTTTTCAAGCTCTTTAAAATTCATGCTATCAGTATGCAAAATCCTCTTGGGATTGCATAGCTCAAAGAGATAGTCTCCAGTTGTTCTCCCAATGTAATGACTGTATTTACAATTGCACTTATTTTTCCTCTTTATCCTATCTTGTATGGGTGGTTGAACCATCATATTTTTAGGTTGATCACTATCTCTGAGAGCTGTAGTAGTGTTGAAGAGCCTTAGATTTGTAGTGAAGTGTGGTAAGTTATCCATAGACTGCTGGCTATCTTTACAAGTTCTTCAGAAATAAGTAATTACAAATACAAAATGCTGAGGTTTATATTTATAGATTTGCTAGTGTATTGTAATCCTGAGCACTCCAGTGGAGTACTTGCTATTGTTCTTTGACCTTGAGCATGAAATAGAAAGTATGTGAGTTCCAGTATTCTCATCTGAAAAATGAGGGCAATCACACCACAGTGGATCATTCAAAGAATTATAATGAGATAACAAATCTCTTGCTGATTAGCAAATGTCTCTGCCCATTATTGCTCCTTGTGATCACCATGCAGCCAGTAGGCATAGAGAAAACTGGGCCACTGGTATCAAAGTTAGGTGGATCTTCTGTGGAAAGCAAGCTGAGATTATGTGAATGAACATAAATGATGGGCCAATTGCAAGAAGTCAACAAAAACAGGTGATAGTAAAGTCAAAGCAGGCAGCTCTCCTGCTCCAAGGGGCATCTGTGTGAAATATTACCAGGGAGGTGTGGGCCCTCCAAGAAAAGTGGCTTCATGTTGATAATGTTCATGTGTCTTTAGAGAAAGGGGGTGATTTGTAAGCATAAATGGAACCGAGGATCGGGTGAGAAGTAGAAGCTCCAGAAAAAATAAATTGCATGCTGCAGAATGGCCTGCTAAACCATCTGAAAATGTGCCATCTGGAGCCAGAGATTTGAAATATTTAGACAGTGATTATTTAAGAGTTTTTTTTTTATTTGCACATCTTCTCTGATGCACAAAGGAATGTCATTTAGAATTGTTTGCTGCAGGATAACTTAGGAGTATATTCTGTAACTTATTCAATTTCACAAATAGCAGATATGTTTTTATAGCAGAATCATATTACTGTATTTTTAACCACATTCTAAATGATTTTTGACTTTTTTTGGCATAAACACAATATCTTTTGGTGTGTTTCCCTCTGTATTTCACACCTATTCTCTCTTCCCTCCCCATACATGATAGTGAAATTGGTAGTGATATCTTCATATATGGACATAATATTATTCGGATTGTTTCTTTCCTTTGTCCTCCTTCCACATTTTGAATCTCACTATAATGTTTAGTTACAATGCATCAATAAAATTTTCTTTGATGACTTGTCAGGACTTAGAATTAATGTCCAATGAATAGTGAACATCTTAATTATGAAATGGCCTACTTAATGTTGTGCCAAAAATAATAAATGAAAAAATACTAATGAGGTACATCTTTCTTCCTACTTATCAAGTCCAATTAAATAGCATATTCATTATGGCACTTATGTTTCTCCTCCAGAGCATCTGTCCATGTTCACATCAAGGTACAGATCAAGAAGTGCTAGAGGCACTTTGGATAAGAGACTTTCCACTATCAGTTGGTTCCAGCTCTGTCTTTCTCTTTTCTTTTCTTTTTTTTTTTTATTGGTGCATTGTAATCATATGTATTTGTTAGGTACAAGCTGGTAAAATCATACATGCACACATCTCTCATTTAACCCTTCCCTAATTTCCACCCTATTCCCTTTCCTTCCCTCCTTCTCAAGTTCAGTTTAGTGATTGATATGTGTGTGAAAGTACATCATGTGCATTAGGATTCCTCCCCCCATCACCTTCACTTAAGTCACCATTTTTGCTCTTCTAAGGTTTCTCCTTCTTGGTATAGGGCCTGTCTTATGATCCACTTTCTCCCTAGCTTCTGCATATTAGGAAGAGCATATGATTTTTCTCGTTTTGTGACTGACCAATCTCACTTAAAATAAAGTTTTCCAGTTCCATCCATTTCTCTGAAAATGACATGATTTTATTCTTTTTATGGCTAAGTAAAATTCCATTGTGTACATATCCCATAGTTTTGTAATCCATTCATCTGTTGATGGATATCTTGGCTGGTTACACAGCTTGGCAATTGTGAATTCTGCAGCTATAAACATAGATACACATACATTGGTCTGAGAGTTTGGTTTCCACCCCTTTGGGTAGATATCCAGAAGTGGTATTGGTAGATCATACGGTAGGTTCATTCCCATTCATCTGAGAATCCTACATACTGTTTTCCAAATTGGTTGCACTAATTTGCAATCCCACCAACAATGTATTAGGGTTCCCACTTCTCCACATCCTCACCAGCATTTGTTGTGGTTTGTGGTTTTGATGATTGCCATTCTAATTGGGGTTAGATGAAATCTCAAGATAGTTTTGATTTGCATCTCTCTGATTGCTCATGATGTTGAACATTTCTTCATACATTTATTTATTGGCTATTTGTATTTCTTCTTTTGTGAAGTGTCTATTTAGATCCTTTTTGATTGGATTATTTGTTTCATAGCTGTGAGTTTCTTGAGTTCTATGTATATTCTAGATATTAGTCCTGTATTGGAGGAGTAGCTGGCAAAATTTCTCTCCCATTCTGTGGGCTCTCTGTTGAGGTTCTTGATAGTTTTCTTTGCTGCACAGAAGTTCTTCAGTTTAATGCAATCCCACCAATTGATCTTCCTTTGAGTTGCTTGTGCCTTTGGGATCTTGTTGAGAGAATTTTTACCTGTGCCTTTGTGCTGAAGTGTTGGACCTCTGCTCTCTTCAAGTACCTGCAAGGTCTCTGGCCTGACTTCCAGGTCTTTGATCCATCTTGAATGGACTCTTGTGCTGAGTGAGAAAGTGGGTTTATTTCTATTTTCCTGCATATGGTTAACCAGTTTTGCCAAAACCATTTGTTGAAGAGGCTATCTTTTTTCCAATGTATGTTTTTGGCTCCTTTGTCAAAAAGAAATTGACTCTAAGTATGTAGGTTTGTTTCTGAGTCTTCTATTCTGCTCCATTGGTCTATGTGTCTGTTTTTGTGCCAATAACATGCTGTTTTTGTGACTTTGTAATATAGTTTGAAGTCAGGTATTGTGATGCCTCCTGCATGGTTCTTATTGGTGAGAACTACTTTGGCTATTCTGGGCTTTTGTTGTTCTAAGTGAATTGAAGGACTGATTCTTCTATGTCTGTGAGGAGTGACCTTGTTCATTTCATGGGTATTGCATTGAGTCTGTAGATCACTTTTGGGAGAATGGCCATTTGATTATATTTATTCTGCCTATCCAAGAGCATGGAAGATCTTTTCATCTTCTAAGGTATTCTTTGATTTCTTTTTCAACTTTTCTATCTTTAATGTATTTGCAAATACTTGAGCTTCATAAACCTAATTTTTTTCTGGGAAAGTACAAAAACAAGGCAAATAAGTCTATTAAAGAAAATTTCTATACATTTGTGGTTATATATGTATATATATATGTATATATATAATGTGTGCACATTATATGTATATATATAGTATATAGTGCACGCTATATATAGATAATATAATATATAATGTATAAGACATATAAATGCTTAGCATAGAGTAATCATCCAGCCATCACAAGCTTTATCTTCAAGTACTTTAAACTCTGGAGGAAAAACAAGTAATCTATATGTGACAAAATAATATCTAGAATATTTAAAAATGTGATAAATGTTACAAAGAAATTTTATTATTGCTATTACTATTTTAGTAATTGGTAGTATAGAAAAGGTCACTTGGATGTCTATCAACTCAGTATTAAAATTTGAAACTGTTTTATAAAAAAGTCACTTAAACACTGATTTGTGGATGTGGTGGCACACACCTGGAATCTCAGTGCTTGGGAGGCTAAGAGAGGAGGAACGCAGGGTGAAGGTCAGTCTCTGCAACTTAGCAAGACTTTTAACAATCTACTGAAATCTTATTTCAAAACAAAAAATTAAATATATATTTAAATATATATTTATAAATTTATAAATTTATAAATTTATATTTATAAATATGTATATTTATAAATTTGTATATTTAAAATTTATATATTTAAAATATATATTTATAAATTTATATAATATTTATATTTATATATAAATAACATGGGCAGAAGGTTAAGCTCAGAGGTGAAATATCCCTGAGTTCAATCCCCAGTACCAAAATAATTATACACACACACACACACACACACACACACACACGTGTATACACATATATGTGTACGTACTAGTTTGTAAATGAAGATGAGGGGATTTTCTTCTAATTATTTTATGAGAAATGATACCTCCAGAATAAAGCTTATTTAAAAGAAGAAAGCATCGTATCAAGCAAGGATGAGGATTTGATATAGGGAATGCTTTCCTCTTGGGGAACTTTAGGCCCCTGGCACAGTCTATGGTTTCTACTTCTTGCATTAAATGCTTCTTCTCATTTCATGCATTTTGGGCTTGAACATATGACTTCTTTCCACCGCTGACAAGTAAGTATACTTGCATAGAAACTTTTGTAGTCAATATAGGTTTCCATTATGTTCTTGCTTCTACCCTCTGCTGTAGAAACTGACATGTCCCATTTCAGCCTGTTCTTTTATGCATAGATCACCAAATGCAAGACATGCAGAACAAAGCTGGAACCTATCCACAGACCTATCCAGAGCCACAGCTAAAATTGAGCAGCCTCACAGCAGATAGAAAGAATCATTTCTTTTATAAACCATTAAGTTTGAAGGAGTTGTTTATTATTGTAGCAAAGCTGAGGAATATATCTGCAGAGCAATGAAGTGCACTGACCACACTCATTCATATATTAATGGGGTTTGCTTCCTTTGTACTACCATTCAGTCCTCTACATCAGCCAGATTTAAATTTTAAAGCAAGTAATCAAATTATATATATTTTTTGCTGTGTAAAGATTTCCAATGGCTTTGCAGTACTGATTAAGTAAAAATAATATATTTTAAGAAGCTTAAGCATCACTAGGAAGGTATAGAATACTCACTCACCTTCTACTTCTACACATTCATTGCGTGTCTCTCTCCACCAATGCTGATATAGTCTGGCAGCCTTAGTCTCTTTCTAGGTCCTCAGTTATTACAAATTCTTTCTTTTCTTTGAATATATGGTTTCTCTTTTCCAAGAACACATTTCTCTTTGTTGTCTCATGACTACCTCTATTATTCGAGTTTGAAGATCATCTCTTGGGAGACCTGTCCTACACTGCCAGACCTCTACACCGCCAGTCCTTCCATTATCTATTACTTTACTACCTTTTCCTCTTCAATAACTTAATCACAATGATACTAATTTGCTACTACAAATAATAGTCAATATATATTGAATACTTATAATGTACCAAGCTCTATTTTAAGTGAATAATTTAAAATATACCATGATGTCAAGTATTAAATATTAAGAAAAAAATCCACATCTGCAATATATATATATATTATTAACAGTAATAATATATATTATTAAAACTAATAATATATATTACTTTATATAATATATATATATATATATATATATATATATATATATATATATATAATTACTTTTCCAGGTTATAAAACACATGAAGTCAGGAGTCCTGACTATTTTGTCCTATTACTTATACTCAGCATTTAATATGAAGCCTGCTATACGATAGAAACTAAAATGTATTTTTGAACTTTCTCAATGAAATGTTGAGATTCTGAACGGGGCATGGTAGTACAAACCTATAATCTTAGTATTTGGGAAGATGAAACAGGAGGATTTCAGGTTAAATGTCAGCCTTGGCAAATAAGTGAGACTTTGTTTCAAAATAAAAAATAAAATAAGGCTGGGAATGCTGCTCAGAGATAGAACTACTGAGAGTTCAATTCCCAGTGACACACACACACACACACACACACACACACACACACACACACATACACACACAAATACAGTTTCTGAGTTATTTTTTCATAGAACTCTCCTTGTACTTCAGGACCTAAGATCCTTGATAATTGTATTTCTCATTTTAAATCTTTGCAGTAAAGTATGGTTACAGTCTCTAAACAATGTTTTTCAGTAAGTCTTTATTTCTTTTTTTTATTATTTTTTTTATTCATATATTGTAAGCATACATCTTTGTTAGGTACAAATTGATAACCATTTAAGAGCTCACAATTCTCATTTGATCCCTTGCCCGAATTCCCGCCCCGCTCCCTTGCCCTCCCTCCCTCTCCAGTTCAGTTTAGTGAATGACCTTGATATACATTAGTGTGTCCCCTCCCCCTGTCCAACCCCTAGATCAACTTCTTTGCTTTCGAGGGTCTCTCCTTTTTCTCAAATGAGAATTGGGGAATTGTGTGCAAATATGTTGTTAACAACTTGTGCTTAACAATGTCTTTATTTCATGATAACCTTTTCTGCTCTCTAATACAGTTGCCATTAGCTAAATGTGGCATGACTATTTAGCATATGAGATGTGGCTAGTGCAATTAAAGAAGTAATTTTAAATTTTATTTATTTTAATCAATTTGAATATATGAAGTCTCATGTGGCTAATGGCTACCTTACTGAGTAGTCCATTCAGGAAGTTACATGAGAAAGCCTGGTTAATATTTAACTTCAAACTACAAAGTTTCTTGAACTAAAGAATGAGGAATATCTACAATGGAGCCCGCTGAATTTTTTCTCTCTGAATAACTGCATGATAATGATAAAATATTTAATTATTCATTAATCAAATATTAACTGTCTGTTATATCCAAGGTCCTGTGTTATGCAACTATGATACAACAGTGAATAAGAATAGAAAAAAAAAATTCCTCAAGGACAAAGTTACACTCCAGAGGAAACACAAGCAACAATATCTGAGAAAATAAGCACTATGAATATAATAAAATGTAATTAGTAATATGGAAAGAGGAGTGTGAACTAAAGAATACAATATTGTTAGGTATGACCAGTTTATGCATTTCTGATGGAGGTGAGGGATTGTAGATTGAAGTAACACAATGCACTCATAAAAATATTTAAGAAAAGAAAATTTTTCCAAAGAGAATAGCATATATAAAAATCTCAGAGGTAGGAAAGAATATGACAACAGAGAAGATCCAGTTGTGACTGAGGATGATGTGTTAAACTGAGAACACCATGCACTATTTTAGAAAGGTAACCACTAAGTAAATGAGTATGGGCCTATGATATAAATAGTTATTATCGTTATTATTAGTAGTAACAATATCATTATTATTATTATTGTATTAAGTGGGAATGCAAAAGAAAACCAATATAGAATTTTAAGTAAAAGTAGAACACAATCTCATGTGTGTTTTTAATAAATAACTATTGCTCCTTCCTAGAGAAAGAATTACAGGGTCCACTGCTAAAAATTGAAACCAATTAGGAAAGTAAAATTGTGGCAGTAAAAGATACTGGTCACTTGAATTTAAGTTGTAGTAGTGATAGTAGTGGAGATGAAGTAAAGTGCAAAGCTTTAAAGTTTCCAACTAATACAATTTGTGGGCCTAAGGAGGTTCATTTTTAGATTTCAATTTAGCCCTTCTTCACAAAGGAGTACTTATACGAAGAGTAAGTATGTAAAAAGTCAATAAGTAGATAAATAAATAAATCACTTTGTTCGAAGGTGTGACAAAAATGTCCTTAGATATATTTGGGTATCATTATGAAGAAATCATATTTCTTTTACTTATTTTTATTAACCCAAGTAATCTAGTAACTTGAAATTGCACTGAGTTTTATAAATCATCCCTATGACAGATTTTAATTAAAGAACTACATTTTTCAGGATTGTTTAGTATTAAAATTAATAGAACTTTCTGATGACAAGAAAATTCCTAAATTCTTAAGACAGTAATTTTTTAATGTCATTTATTTCTCTCCTAATCCTCTTTTAGCAGAATTTTTAGTATTTTCAAGCTCAATCAGCTATCATTGGGTATCTATTTTATTGTCTGAAAACCTAAGGTGATTGGTGAAATTGTCTCCAAAATCTTTTTCTGTTACATCTATATGAATGCTTCAAATAGCATTATACTAATTTTAGTCTTCAGTATTTTCAAATTACACAGGAAAGGCAACCATTTATTTCTGTTTGGTTGTAGAGCTTTTTATTTATTTATTTTTTCTGGATGAATGGTAAATTAGTGTATATGGTCAAGTGTGCTGGCAATAAAACAGCACAACTTTTGACATGAATATATCAAGAGTAAAAAATAAACTTATCACCCTGGACACTCTGTTGCCCTGCCTGTTAATATAATTCATGCAGAGAGCAATAAATAATGTCACTGAATCAACACTATAAAATTTTCTATCTGTTGGATAAATTTTTTAAACTTAAGAAACATATTTCTTATGAGTAGCATGTCTACATAATTTCATTAAAAGAAAATTTCTAGATACTATGTAGGACTATTCTGATAATGAAGCGGAGCTTAAAATACGTATACTTTTATGACAAAAGTTAAAATTTTATACTAGACACCAATAATTACAGATAATATAGGCATTCAATTGTCAAAGTTATTTGATTGCTTATATAATAAACATAGTAGAATCAACATAAGGGAAATAAAATGTCATAACTAGGTAATTATTTCAGATATTGGTTTCATTTGGATTTCTTTATTAACTAACTATAAATTATACCCATGTCATTTCCTAATTAGAAATTCCTCTTCTATTAGTCAAAATTAATTCTGTCTCCTGACATCAAAATTAAACTCAAAAATTATTTCTAATATCATTAAAGATCATATACTGATGTAGATATATTAGTCTGAATTTATTGATGTAGATATATTTATTTGAAATTATACAAGTGAAATAAAATACTCTAATATCATTGTAGGATATGCTGCTATATCACTCTACTACTGACCATTTCAAATACCATAGATTCTAATGAGTAATAGCATATGATTAAGTAATCAAGTATGATATACTCAAAAGTCAATGCCTACATAATTAAAACAATGTGGTCCAAAATGAGAGGTATTTAGATGATTGAGTGGGCCATTTTAATGAATGCTATTTCCTTTATCCAAAACTTCACTTCTCACCTGATTTTTGTTACATTAATCCCTACAAGTCACTTCCATTCTTTAAAGTCATATGAGATCTGTCAGGGTGAGGGTCCTGTCTTTGGAGTGCCTGTAACTCCCTCTTAACATTTTAGACAAGTGCTCTTTAGAGCAGGTGACAATATCTTCTTTGATTCACAATCACCAACTAATGTTGGCTGCTCACATGTGGTGCATTATGCATGTGATCTCAAATCACACCAGTGGGCTCTCCACAGAAAAACTTTAAGTTCAATATCTACATTTCTTTATTGATGCTAGACATACAATGATCACAAGAAGTAACAAACAGAGACAGCTGTTGATTGGGAAATTGACTTAGATTAATTCTTATTAATCATTCTTAATTCACTATTTTGGACACCACTTGTTAGGTACTTGTATGTTGTTTGGGTAAAACAAAAGTAAATTGGGGGAATACTGTATGTTTTAAGATAAATGATGTTTCTTATTCCATTGCAAAAACATGATTACATAGTATATATCCTTCTTAGATCTACTTGTAAATAGATTAATAACAGAACTAATGACAAACAAATGTAATGGCATGGTATATACTAGCTGCATAATCCTTATCTATAGGATGCTTTACAATGATGTACTGGTTCCACCTAGTTTTGCATTTAGGAAACAAGTATGGAGTCTATGAATTAATGGGACAACGTTTCTTAGAAAATGTTTGCTAAAAATGTAACTATTAGGGATAAAAGATAAATTTTATGGGATATAATGGCTCTCCTCTGAGTAAGTAATATAATTGAAAATATTTCTTGGACATTTCCTGTATTAATCTGGTCAAGAGTACCATCTTCGTTTTCTAAGAAAGAAACTGGAGTGTTGTATTTATAGATTTGGAACCTTCCCTGCTTTGTGTCTCACAATTGTTTGTATCTTTGAAATTATTAGTCAGACTTGATGCAAGATAAAATATTTTACTCATAAAAATCTGATATGAAATTGCAGCCAAGCTGAACCTGGTGGCATAGGCCTATGATCTCAATATTTAGGAGGCTTGGACAGGATAATCACAGGTTCAAGGCCTATGCCTGGTAAATTAGCGAGATCTTGTTTCAAAATAAAAATAAATAAATAAAATTTTAAAAATTCTGGGGCTGGGGCTTTGGTTTAGTCCCCAGTAATAAAAAGGAAGAAAGAAAGAGAGAGAGAAAGAAAGAAAAAAGAAAGAAAGTACAAAAAATAAAGAAGGTGTGTTTGGCAGAAAGAGAGAGACTTTGGCAGAAAGAGAGAGGGAGGGAGGGATAAAAGAAGGAACAAAGGAAGAAAGAAAGGCATGTGTTATCTGAAATGAATTGTGTGTGCAGGACTGTTTTGAGCTTCAACAATAACGATGGCAAAAATTTATTTTTTGGTCACTAAAAGTGGTAGAGGATATGAAGTGAAGAAGACAGCCTATCCATTCAAGATATTCAGAGTTGAAAACTTAAATTGTGAGAGATGTCTTCTCATTGGAATTTGGAGGAAATAAACTTAGACTCACAACACAAGATATGGGGGATTTCTGATTGGTTGTGTCAGGGTTCAGAAAGAAATACATCAAAGTATGACACTTTTGCATGCTGAGTGCTTTGAACTAAAAATTACTGGAAGATCTTAGAAGTGGTCTCTGAAGCAAGTTTTTTCTCACCTCCTGCCCTCCTGACTCATGCCTCTTTTTCTCCCCAGGGAAACCAACATTCCCTTCCCCCAAGGTATAGCATAAGAAACTAGAACCCTTCTCCCCAAAACAAGACGAAAATATGAGAAGCATTAATCTTCCACCTTTCTGTGCAAAAGCTGGACATAAAGAAATATTCTGACCTACCTTATCTGTCTATACATAAAGGGGCCCTTGTTTCAGAAGGGGTCTTGCTTCATATATATAATGAGGCCAGAAAGAATCTGCACAGACTTTTCTGGGTCCTCTCTCAGTCTATTAACTTTTGATTATACACCTTTGTACAATCATATTTCTACACAGCTGTTCCTTCTTTATTGAATCTAAACATAAACAGAGAGTTTTCCCTGAATCCTTGTGTCTTCATTTCTTAAGGCTCCTGAATTACATAAACCTTTAATTAAATGAATTTGTTATGATTTCTCCAGTTAATCTGCCTTTGTCAATTTTATTTCACATTTAGCCAAAAACTCCAGGAGAGTTGAGGAAACCACCCCACCATACATGCTTACAGTGATTTAAAAAAAAAAAAAAAATCCACGAGACAGATGTAAAGTGTAGGTATTAAAAATGTGAGGGGTAGGAAATCATGGCTCTGATGAGTGAAGCTGTCTCAGTGACTAAAAACAATCTAAGAAAAAGAAATGAAATAATGGATTTCCACTAAGGAGTTGATAACACACAACATTTACAGTGTGAGTGAACTGAATCAGACCTAACACCCTCCATTTTAAATTGCTATAGCAAATCAGATCTTCATCTTTATTAAAATCTATTTACAAGGATTATGATTTAGAACTGAAAATATGTCAAAACAGATGTGCTTACCCTTTATGCTAAACAGTTGGCTTATACACACTTAGCAGAGGTCTTAGGTTGTATGCAATAATTTGGGTGAATTTTCCTGGAGAAGACATACACAATTTCTTAGTATTAATGGATACAATGCACAGTAGTGCAAATAAAAAATATAAATCATACTATGATAGGCCATAAGGCAATGCTATGCAGAGATGGAGATACCATGGGGTCTACAAAGGAACCAAGGCAAGTATGCAGAGTTAGAAAGCTTTTCCTCAGCCATGATGAAAAACAAAGTTACATCATGTGCAGGAGAATGCATGAAACTAGAGAATACTATGCTAAATGAGATCAGCTAATCTCAGAAATTCAGGAAGCCAAAACATATTGAGAAAACTCAATATGGAAGCCAGAGAAAAAATAGGAAACACAAGGGACTTCAGATAAATGAGGAGAGACCATTAGAAAATTTGAAGGGGATTGAGGCAGGGAAGTGGAGAAGGAAAAAAAAAAAAGAGAGAGAATTGATGAAGAAAACAGTTCAAATAATGCTATGTCTACAGACATAGGAAAAGCTTAACAAGTTTGTTTAACAAGATTGTATGGGATTTTTCTGAATTTAAGACTGAAGAACCAGAGGAGGTTGTGTATTTGTATGGGTATATTCAATGAAGAATGGATAATCAAGTCAAAATTGTACAAACTAATTGGATCAAAAGGAAGTATGCCCCGATGGTAAAAAAATTGGAGTGAATTCAGCAAGGTCTGTTTGTTTGGATATTCCTTGGCCTCTCTGTGTAGTATTAATTTATTCTACATGTGGAGTAGGACCCATATGGAATGATCTTTTAACATTCTTTCAGGTGAAGTAGGTCAAGGAATTACTTTATAATCATACTACACAGGAAGATGGGAGAAGGTCAAAGTGATCTTGCTTCTGCAGCTTTTTCAGTTGCCAAGATGCCAGGTTTTGTTGCATCAAGTTCTGAGCTCTGATCAGACTTTTAATCTAGGAATCCTGTTGACATTAACAGAAATGAAGTTCAGAGAAAAATCTGTTATGGAACTAGAGAATATTAAGCTAGGTAAGATCAGCTAGTCTCAGAAAGTCAAGGGTTCTATGTCTCCTCTTGAATATGGAAGCTGGATAGAAAATAAGAAACAAAAGGTATTTTAGATGACTAAGGAGAGCCACCGGTAGAATAGTGGAAGAGGCTAGGGAAGGGAGATGGGGAGAAAAAAGGGAAGAATTGATGAAAGAAACAGTTGAAATTATACTTTGCCCATATACGAAGGTATCACTACCAATCTCCTGCTTATGTATGGAAAGGGATGGGTAGTGGGATAGCACCTGAAGGAAATCCCATCAACCCTGTTTGCATGTTTGTTTGTATGGTTTTGAATCTCACTAAGATATAACATTACAGTGGATCAATAAACACACACACACACACACACACACACACAATTCATCATGATATTTGTCAAAGGCTATCCTTTCAGTTTTGTGCCTCATATAAAATTCTGAGACATGTGTGAGGGGCTGGAGCTAAGGTGAAGTTTTAGCTGGTATTATCAATCCTGAGGGTGACTAGTGTATCAATGTACTCCAGGGCCTAAGTTTGCAGGAAATAATTCAGTACAATCAAAAACAGATGGTAAATGTTGTGGATCATCTGAAACAGAAGGATTGCTCATAGGTGGGTCATGATGCCAGTGAGGAGTGCATCCGTACTATTTACAGGAGAGCATAAGAAAGCAAGAGAGTGATCCTCTTAAAATTAAGGATCTCAGATCTAGTAGCTGAAGCTGGGAGAAACCTTCAGACCTGCTTTCTTTCGAGAAAGCTAATTAGGTCCTGCTGACTACTTTCAATTTATACTTAAAACTTCATACTGATAATTTGGAGGAATAAAAAGTAATTGCTCAACCAATAGATAGCTGACTTCAGCTAGCATCCAGTTTGCAATTTCCATATTATAAATGAAAGGGCTAATCAAATAATGATGCTAATAAAATCATACGTATCAGCAACCTGGGAGGAAGTTTGTAATCATGCAAAGTGAGGAATATTGAATATTCTAATCTCTGTGAAATCTGTCATAAAAGATGAGTACCAGAGAGTGTTAAAGAGCCAGACTAGTAGAAAAGTGGAAACTTATTAAATAGCCAAGTAGGGTTCACTGGACTGTGTCATGTTCTCTAACAGCCTGGTGCTACTTCTTTTGTCCTTCCCTCCTTCTATTCTTTGCTTTTTTCTTTGCAGTTCATCTGTCCTTCCTACCTGGCTGTGTCTACCTACTGTTACCTTTCTTTCTTCTTTACCAATCATCCTGTTTTCCTTCTTGATTGTATTTAAATATTTATTGTATACCTCCTCTATGCTATCTTTCTGTTAGGCCTTTCTAATACATTATTTAAAAAGGCAAATAGTTCAACTGCAGTCAGGAAGCTCACAATCAGGTGGGAAGTATAAGCCAATAAACAGTTTTACAACCAAGTAAATAAAACAATTTCAAACAGTGATAAGTGTTATATAGAAAGTAAAGCAAGATGTGGTAAATTAGAAGTGAGCCTAGGGAGTGAATGGAGTCCCTTCATATAGTCCCTTCCACCTCTGTGGAAAAAATATTTTAACTGATACTGAATCTCTATTAAACTGATTCATTAATAATACAATCTGTTTTTAAAAAGATATATAACGGTCATATTAAACAAATCTCTTGAGATCGGAGGATCCAGGTTCACAGACAGCCTCAGCTACTTAGTGAGGACCTCTGCAACTTAGTGAGACCCTGTTTCAAAAAATAAAGAATAAAAAAATAGGACTGGGGGTGTAGCTCAGAGGTAGAATGCCCCTGTGTTCAATCCAAACATATCTTGCCCTCAATGCCTGCATTCAACACATACTTATATAATACTATCTTAAAAGGCTTTCCAAATCCATTATTTCCTCCTAATTTTATTATCAATATCTTTGACTTGACCAACACTTTTACTCAGATATTATTAAACCAAAAACCTATAGACTAAGGGTCTCTGAAATAGAAGGGCTTATTGAACCATTACAGGTGCTAACCACAAAAGGATTCAGTCCTGGGACAAGCTTCTACAACTACCAGCAGCAACACTGGGGAGCATTGGAATGCCCAAAATTGGCATAGGAGGATATCCTATTAGGAGAAGTACTTGTTGCTTTTATATTAGAGTTAACTATGTGGAAATATTATTTGTAGGCAGTTTATGGTGGTCACATGATGGGATATAAGTTAAGATTTCAACATCAACAGTCTTTTTTTTATTTTATCAGGAACTGTTAATTGACTAATTTCCTGTGTTTCTTTCTTCCTCTATCTTGGCCTTTGTAGACAATTTTAGGAAATCTCATAACTTTTTCTATTTCAATATACTTTGATATTTCTGTCCTTAACCTCTTCCTCCTATTCTAGTGACTATAGGGATGATATTAGATATATTTAAATTGTTTATTACATGTTCCTTTGTGAATATATCCATGTATGTGTATATGTATAATATACAAATATGTGTTATATGTTTGAGTATATCTGGATAACAGCAACTTGAATAAAGAACTAACAAATCCAAGTAATGCTGAATCTACCACTGCACTCCTCCTTAACATCATCTCACTTCTTATTGCCTATATATCCCTAGAGGGAATTATTAATTTAAATTATTATTCTAAATTCTATATATTTAATTCTATTTGTTCAGTTATGTACCTCAAATACATTCCCATATTTGTTTATAATTTATGTCACTTGTTTTGTTTTGGAATTATAAAATTAGTATCTTCTTATATGTTGTCTTCTCTGGCATAGTTCAAAGAAATTCATTCATTAATTTATCCCCATGTTGAATACAACTGCATTTTATTTATTTTTTGCTCTATAATATTTTATTGTATAAGTTCAATATTGCTTACTTATGTATTATCCTATCAATTGACATCCAATTAAAGAAAGTTTTGTTTCTATTATAAAATTTATGCTGCAAATGTTCCTGAATATTCATGTTTGAATTGTTGAAACAAAGGTCATTTTCTGTCCTGTTCTGAAGGTTCCAGTCTGCTGAAATAAAATGTCAAAAGACAGATTAATAGGAGAAAGACATACAAATTTAACAATGTGCACATTTTTAAGAAAGCCATACAAAATATGAAACATGAAAAGGGGCAAGACGGTAGAAACTTAACCACCTTCTTCATAGTGGGAAGAAATAGGGGTCACTCCTGAGAGGAACACTAAGACTTTTAGGAAAAATGAATGGGCCCAATAACAAGCAATAGCCTGAGACAAAATTTCTCTGTGATCTGAGGAGGTGGCTAAGAGTTACTGGAAAGTGAGGGGTGAATTTACACTATTGATAAAAGTTGTCATATTATACAAATAAAGTCAATCAAGCTGTGGCTCTCAGGAGAGTAGATTGGATATTTAATGTTAATAGGTGGACTCCTTCTAGTCTTCCTTTCACACAGTTTATTATCCCTGGTTAATGATATTTCAGGAAAAAATTCAAGGCAATTAAATTTACTATTGTTAAAATAAGGAAATCAAAGACAGCTTCTAAATTCTTGATTCCTTTGAATCGAAGGCCACTTCTAAATTCTTCCAATTTCATATATATGTGTATGTCTTTTGAGATGGGGTTTCAATAACTTGTTGGCGCTGGCCTCAAATTTATGATCCTCCTTCCTTTGCCTCTGGAATGCTGGGTTTAGAGGAGTAAACCATGAAGCCTGGCTCCAATTTCCTATTATTCAAGGTATTCAACATGTCAAAATGTCATTCTTTGGGGTGTCATTTTATGAGCCCCAACAGAATTCATGTGCAAGAGTTTATTATATATCTTAGAGTGTAATTTCTGATGGATTGCACACCTGTAATTCCAATAATTGGGAAGCTGAGACCGGAGGATCATAGCTTTGAGACAGCCTAAATAAATCAGTGAGACCACGTTTCAGAAAAAAAAAAACCAAAACAAAACTAGGAGTGTAGCTCAGTGGCAGTTTATCCCGGGGCTCAATCCCTAGTACATAAAAAAGTATAATTTTGTGGTCGTTTGACACAATCATAATCATTTTACAAAATGCTACTAATTTTCTTTTTCAAAGTTAAGGTAGAAGAAATAAAAAAGATATTAGAAAGGAAATATTAAAGGAAAGACAGGGAAATGGTCTTGTCACTCCAAAAGAAAGATTTCTTTTGAGGGACACAGATAAGGCAAGCATAGAGGGTTTTATTGGGTGAATTCACCAAGAAGGTCACAGAGTTGAAAGGTATAGAAGTGGTAAAAGGGAATGGTTCTTCCACTTGTTGAGTTCTTAACTGTCTAGAAATCCCACCCCTCCTCATGCATAGTAATTTAGGGCGTCTACTTCTGGGTTTTGTGCCATAGCTTAATGCAACTATGCTAACTTTGCACTGTTGGGATTTTGCTGCTGGTGTCTACAGCTGTAATGCAAAGGTTGCAAGTGTCCGGACACAGCTGGGCAGGGCAAGCTCTTTATCTCAGGAAGGCTGGTGGAATAGTCCCCATGCCATTTTTTCCCTACTCTTTACTTCTATAATCTAGTTATCTAACAATGTAGATGTTTATGTTGAAATTTTCCAAGCCTGACTGACCAGACTCAGATTCCTGGAGAATTTGCAAACTTTTATTCACTTGTGTTAATTACCCTAAGCATTGTAAAAGCCTTCACAACATATCCTGAAAGATGATCAGACCACCAAAACAGGAAGCTTATTTAATTTTTTTTTTTGTACTGAGGATTAAGGATTAAACTCAAGTGTGTTCTACCTCCAAGCTATACTCTCTGTCACCAGCCTTTTTTTTTTTTTTTTTCATTTTTTATTTTTTTGGAACAGGATCTCACTAGATTATTGAAAGCCTCTCTAAATTGCTGAGGCTGACTTCACACCTATGATCCTCCTGTCCCAGCCACCCAAGTGCTGGGATTACAGGCATTAGCCACCACACCCAGCTACTCATTCACTTATGGGAATTTCCTTGGGCAATGTTAGCCACCCCACTTGTGAAAAATGTAATAAAAGGGACACCTATTGGTTAGAAAGTGAAGGTCCCATCAGGACTCTGAAGATGACCCTGACCCCAAACTGTATTGAGACTACTGGACTTGTTCTCACATACATTCCTTTATCCTCTCCTCACCAAGTTTCCCTTAAAAGAAAAGTCATGGACTCCTAAAGTATTTCTCTCACTCTGAAGATGGCCTATATTCTCCCTTGAATGTGTATTTCTTACTTTCCTAAATAAATCTCTATGTGTCTGATAGGCTTCTGCTGAAATTCTTTTCTGTCAAGTAAGCCAAGGACCCTTCCTATCCTGACCTGTATTCTCCTCTCTCTCCCCACCGCAGGGAACTCCTCTAGACACTTCATTAAATCCTCTCTTTTCCTTTGCCAAAGGGATTGTACAAAGTTGTACTCCCACCAGCAGAACATAAGGTTCCTAATGCTTTCTACTTTTTAAAATACCTGATATTGTCAGGATTCTTTGTTTAGCTTCCAAAGAAAATGTTCATGATTTAAATTCAAATGTTCTGCATTACTACTGATATCCACATCTTTCTTATTTCTATTGGCTTATCTGTATTTTAATTATACTTTATTTAATTTTTTGCTGAAATACCAATTCATGTTTCTTGTCCATTTTCTTCATTCATAGGGATTATTATTTTTTTTTTTTGTATTTGTTCTGTTACCTGGTGAAGTTTCTCTTCAGTATAAATATTATTTGACAGCACCTCAGGTCTCACTTCTTTGTGTGAAAAGTATTCATGCAAAAAAGTAAAAGGGGGGGTTATAAGTGGCTTATTTGGAAATGAGAAGGCACCACGGAAAGAAGGCTGTGATAAAAGAAGCAGCAGCAGAAACGTTGTCTGAACACCCCTTCCATTCTCACTTAAAGCAGGCCAAAGAAGAAACCTCTGACTTTAAAGTATGTCCTAAAATACTCTTTCCACAGATGACTTCTCTATACCCAGAAACAAGGAATGAAAACACAAAATTGCAGAAAGAATCCAAACAAAGAGGCCTTACTAAGTTCACCCCAGTTTATTGCTATTAGATCATATCTTCTTTTGTCCAAATATACTTCTGTCCACCTATCCATTCTCCCTTAAATCTAAGCACAAGAAAACACTGTGTCCCCTGTTTCTTTGGGTCTTAATTTCTATAGTCTACTGTTTCATTTGCTACTTACATTAAATAAGCTTGAATGCTTTTCTCTTGTTAGTGTGTATTTTGTAATAGCTCACCCATTATCCTTGCAATGGGTGAGAAAAAAATATTACTTTTTTTCTCATATAGAGTAAAGCTGGAATTGTGGCTGGGACTGGCAAGTAATACAAGTGATAAATGGTGAGGGTCTTAAATATTCTGAAGGATAAGTTATCAGTATAGAAAGGAATTAAACTGTTAATAGAAAAAGAAGTCAAAATCAAACATCGTCAAGAATAAATATCATTGAAGAAATGTGAAATGCTGATACGTTGATTTATCTTACAGGTTAGGTAACTTCTAGTTATCTCACTCAGTGTACTTCATTGAAACATAAAGATTCTACATATGTGTCCGTGTGTGTGTGTGTGTGTGTGTGTGTGTGTGTGTGTGTGTATGTTTCTGCTTTTATCAATTCAATTTGTATTTGTAAAGCCAATTTTACTCCCAAAATTGAGTACAGACTCTTTATTTCAAGTAGTTTTTTAAACTCTACTTCTAAAGGAGCTGTATCCCATCTTGAACCAAGTCAGTATTCATGACAGTATTTGGATTGTGCTAGATGATTAAATGTCCTCTCTTCTTACATAGGATGTTGAAATGTTACTGGGTGATACAGTAATTCTTTATTAACTTCATGCTGTTTTTATTAAAACAACACAGTCTAATCAATAGCTTCTCTCTAAGTGATTCTCACATGTTGTGGAAGAGAGGAGGTTAGTGCATGATGTAGGGTTAAAGGGGAGAACTCTTCCTAAAGAGAAATATGCCTCATTCTTCCAAAATTAGGAAATAAACTACATGTTAAACTATTAACAAACAACTAAAATTATTTTACTTTTTGTAAATGAAGGAACTCAAACTCAGTATTTTAAAAAATTATTTTGTAGAAGTGAACTTGAATGGTTTTGAGGAAGAAAAAGGAGATACATGAGAGACACTCACATAATTAGAATGAGGTTATTTTTAGACAATATACTTTGTCTATAGTTCCCTGACTCTATTACTTAGACTAAAGCCACATAAAGAATATGTCAGCAGAAGCCAGGTGAATAAGTACCCATAGAAAAACAATGCAATTCTTGCACAGTATTGCAAGTAGATTAGGCAGGAAACTAAAATGTTATATTTGGTTTTCTTCACTGTATCTAATGATTTCCCTATATGAAGAGTAGGAGGAATGTATCACTGAGCCAGGAATGGTGTCATACACCTGTAATTCCAGTACTTAGTAGGCTGAGACATGAGTATCACAGGTTAAATGCCAGCCTCAGCAACTTAGCAAGACAGCAACTCAGTGAGACCTATTTCAAAATAAAATTAAAAACAAATAAATATGAATACTTAGGAGTGTGTCTTAGAGGTAAAATTTCCTAGGCTCACTGTCAAATATAAGGAAGAAAGGAAACAAGGAAGGAAGGGAAGGGAAGGGAAGAGAAGGGAAAGAAAGAAGGAAAAAAGAGAGATGAAGGAGGGAGGGAGGGAGGAAATAACTAGCATTAAAAAATTAACTACAAGCATCATTTTGCCTCCCTGCCCCATTTTAAAATACAAATAAATGCAGTGATCAATAAAACAGAATATGAGATCTGTATTACTGATGGAATATCCTGTTTTATTCAAATTACTACATTTCATATGCAGGTCATTGGTTTAACAAAATAATCTGAGGAAAAAAAATTAGAGTGAGCATAAGTGACCAAGGAAAGTAATGCAGATAAAGTTTCAGTCCTAAAAATATTATTTTCTCCCTCATGTGAAATTAACTAGCCAATCTTGCTGTGACATTCCAAATATCGTTTTATTAATTTTAATTTGTCTAATTTCATAATCAAATATCTCTCAATATCTTCACACATCAAACATTTGTGATTTTTTATTTATTTTTTATTTTTTTCATTTTTTATTTTTTGCGGTACTGGGGATTGAACTCAGGAGCATTCTACCTCTGAGCTACACTCCCAGCCCCATTTTTTATTCTTTATTTTGAAACCGAGTCTCACTAAGTTGTAGAGTGCTTCACTAGGTAGCTGAGGCTGGCTGCGAACCCGGATCCTCCGGTCTCAGCCTCCCGAATGCTGGGATTACAAGCGTGCGCCACCACGCCCGGCTCATTTGTGATTTTTAAAATATTTTAAAGTTTTTGTGCTGTATGGGAAATTGAATTCAGGGAATTTATATATGTGCTTCCATCCCAACTCTGTTTTACTCTTTTTTTGTTTAAATTTTGAAACAGGATCTGGCTAAGTTGCCCAGCCTAGCTTTAAACCTGTGATCCTCCTGTCTTAGCCTCCCAAGTACTAGGATTACTGGTGTGCACCATCACACCCAGCTGAACTTTTGCTCTTATCCCAAGGTGGTCCTAATCAGTTAGCATAGCGCTGTATCTATTCCACTGAGTCACTGAGAAACCCAGGCTCCTTCTACTAAATGTCTTGGAGGTCTGGATGTTCCTCCTAACTCAGGGATTCAGAGCTTTCCCATCCTGCAGGTCTGTCATTGTCTGATTCTGAGCCTTTTGCCTCCAAATAGATGATGGGTACAGAAAGAGCAGAGGAATTAAGATAGGAGTTTTAGATTGTCTGAAAGTCTTATTGCTTGAACTTAGTCTAAAATTCCCATCAACTACAGAAAAGTTTATTACAAGGAAGAGTAGGTAAACATAGATATTGGTGGATGGATGCATGTACTTTCTATACTAATACTTCTTCCACATATGAGGATACAAGAACACTGACTTTAGCTTTGATTCATTCAGCCAAATTTGTGGGCATGCAATCTTTTAGATTCTGTCCTAGAGTACAGAAATACATAAAAAACAGAGTTTGTGCCGGGCGTGGTGGCGCATGGTTGTAATCCCAGCATTCAGGAGGCTGAGACCAGGGGATCTGGGTTCGCGGCCAGCCTCAGCTACCTAGTGAGGCACGCCGCACCTTAGTGAGACTCGGTTTCAAAATAAAGAATAAAAAAATAAATAAATAAAATAAAAAAAAAACAGAGTTTGTTTTTGTTGTTGTTGTTTTTACTTTCAAGATAGATTCTAGTGAGGAAGGTACACATGGTAATAAGAAAATTGCAATAACAAGAGATACACTGTGGCACACACCCGTACACCCAGTCCTTGGAAGGCTGAGACATGAGGATTGCAAGTTCAGAGATAGCCTCACCAACTTAATGAGATCTTCCACAACTTAGGGAGACCCTATTTTAAAAAAAATAGGGCAGGAGGTGTAGCTAAGAATTATAATGCCCCTAGGTTGCATATCCATTACCAAAAAGCAAAAACAAAAAAGAAAAGCACAATAAGAGAACATAGGGCCATGTTAAGATGTCATAAATATATAAGGATGGTATGCTTCTTACTTACTGAAAGGCATTGAGGAAGGCTACCTATAACAACATCTTTACATTAGGAAAAAAGGCTGAAAAGGGAAGAGTGAAGAGACTCCCGTGTTTATAAACTCTGTGCCTGCCCCATGCGAATGACTAGCTGTTTAGAATACTTTAAACAAACATATAGTGACTGTCTTGGTAGAACATGCAAGTAGGAGACATATCGGCAATGTCTTCTTCAAGGATTTGTACTTAATTTTGAAGCTGCAAAAATATTCACTAATACAACAATCTGTATGAAAAAGAGAACTTGGTAACACTTGAACCATCACTTTCAGACATCAGAATCTACCAAACTTCAAAAGCAACCTCTGAGAGGGGAAAAGGAATGGCACTTTGGTTCAAGTTCAAAGATGTGTTTTGTCTATTGGCCTCCTCTTGCCCACTTTGAGTCAAGGGGAATTCAGAATAGGCAAGTCATAAAAAAAATTCTAAAAACCTTTCTTGTTTGGAGAATGATTAATTTCATCTTGTTTACGTGCGCATGTATTATCCCTCATTACTTTCTGTGTATCTTCCTTTAAAAAGAGTTGTGAGTGAATAAGCAATTCTGCTGACTACGTCAAAGAAAATCTAAAAGGTTTTTTTTAAAATAAGGACAACAAAATTCAGTAAGTGTGACATGATCTTTTTGATTAAAAGTAATGGAGTACTGAATCATTTCTTCACCTCTTGCCAAGTGGAAGTCTTTTGTCCAGCCTAGATTGAGTCCAGCCACTTGAATAATCCTTCCTCTCTTGCAGAGGAAAGAGAGGTGAATGAAAAACAAAGAAGCACAGAGTTGTATGCTAGCCTAAGGCAAAAGTAAGCATATTTGAATGCTCTGGGAACCTGCTGTGAGAAGAACTGTGCACTGGGAAGATGCTGCCAAGGAGTCCATCTGGGGAAATAAAATTGTTTCATGCCGCCAACTTTTCATCACCTCATTGTTGTACTGATAGAAAAGATTAATGCCCCACGCTCCTTTACTCAAACCCACCTCTACCTTTGGCATACACTGGAGTCTTTTTGGCACAGTTTGAAATCTTCAGCTGCATCATAGTTGAGCCAATTTCTGTCATAACTTTTTCAGAAGGAGGTGGTAATTAGAAGTTTGATTTAAAAGAAAGTCAAAGAGATGCCACTATACATTCTCATAATGGCTAGCAATGTGGGTGATTTTTGTCTTTTGCTGGAGATAGAACAGAGAAAGGATGGGCTTTTGGTTGAGTTGCATGGGAAGTGGAATAACTGCCTGCAGGTCAACAAGCTCAGAGATCTTTATATAGCTAACCTCTCCAAATTTCCCATGTACAGTTTTTTGGATAATAGTATGTTATGGTTAGATATAGAATACTCCTTAAAGAGCAAATATATTAAAGAGTTGATATAATTAAGTCATGAGGATTGTAAGCTCATTAATGGATGAATCCATCGTGATGGATTTACTGGGTGGTAACCTAGGCAGGTGAGGTGTGGCTAGAGAAGGTGGGTCCCTGGAGGTGTGTCCTTAGAAACTGTGCTTTTGTCATTTGAATCCTCTTACTTGTTTGTTCTCTTCTGCTTCCATTTTCCATGACGTGAGAGCAAAGCCCAAGCTCTCCCTCTTTCTGCTTCCTGGCGCCCTGCTCTGAGCTTCACAAATGCCTGCCTCACATGGGCTGAACCCGAAAAACTTTGAGCAAATAAATCTTCCTTCCTTCTAAGTTATGTGGTCAGATGTTTTTGACTGCATCAGTAAGAATATTGACCAAGACAAAACGTTTTGCTTGTTAAGTTTCTGATACATGAAGAGCAGTGTTACATAAAAAGCATCCAATAGCATGGAAGTTGGTGGGAATCTATTTGCCTTTACAAATTATATTTGTTGATTCATTCAGTTCAGATACCTGTTCTACAACTTAACTTTTGTTCTTTTTTTAATGGTTTCTACAAATTATATTGCAGAAACATAATGGTTTATTAAATGTAGTAGTGTGACAAAAACAGTTCCAGGCTGTGGCTCTCATTCATTTATGGTGTAATTTCTTGAAATAAATTGAAAATTTGGACTACCTGAGTAAGTTTAACAAATGGCCTATTCTTTTGTTAAATAATTATGGGAACAAAATGGGCAAATCAACTCTGAATGAAATGGACAATGGTAATTGGCTACCAGAAGCTATTTGTTCCTTCTGACACACTTTCATTCTGCAGGGGAAAAAGTAAATAAATAAGGTCAAGAAAAATAATTGCCCAGTTGTAGGTAATAAATAAGGATTGGTCTTAAAGATGCATAGTGATTCCATCCAATTCCCTTAGTGAGTATATCATTTAGGAGAGATCTTTGGTATATAACATAAGTGGAGATTATAAGGAATTATTTGAACACAAATATATTTAAACTCAGAAAAAAATACTCCATCTCCTTATTCATGTACTAAACAGTGATCAGTAAGGTTAATGATGCATGGAGTTTGCTCAGCCGCATTCTACCCATGCAATGACAAGCTTAAAGACACCACAGCAATCCCAACAACCATTCTTACACACTGATTGTGGCAGAGAGTAAAATTGCTGGCATTTGCATGCACTTCTGAGTGCTTATTTAAAGCTATGCCTTTGTGACTATAGACATTATTTGGATACTTTATCACTTGAATCTAAATGCTCCCTAATTGATAAAACTAAGCATTAAAAGAAGAGAGCCAAAAGCCAATGCTAAGAAGAGCATGGCTGCCATGAAGAAAACAACCCAAATCTTTTAAGCTGCATTTAGTTTTTTTTTTCTTCTTTATCATGTGCTGGGCTTATAATAAATATATTCAAAAGAATTTCCTCCAAATAACTTATTTGTATTCTAGAAGAGATTTGAGAATGGAAATGCATGTTATATTTTTATCTAAAATGTTTGAAAATACATTATTAAGATAAATAAGTCTCTCAAAATAATTTTCTCAGATAGTACATAACTCCAAACCCTGTTTTGAAGCTCATTGAATATGACATTATTGTAAGCCATTCTCCCCACCACAATCTTGGCACCCCCTCCCTCAACTTTGAAGCTTTCTTCAAAGAACCTTGGTTGATGGAATGCACATGATTTCTAGATGAATAAATGAGTGCTATAAGAGCATACTGACTGTATGGTCAGTTTCTTATTCGTTTCCCTGGTGGCTACCAAGTCCAGCACAAGTTAGAGTCTGGTAATTGAATGACTCTATAGATGAAGTCGGGTTCAAATATTTTTGGATTGTCTGAGATATCATTAAGTCTTTCACTAAAAGACAGCAAGGTATAGCAGAAAAGTCACAAAATAGAGATAAGGTGATCTGCTTTCCTATTCTGCTTCTACTCCATTTCATCTGCGGCTATCCGAGAAAGTTCTCTGAAATGCAGTTACAGTTCATATTTCAAAGTATTGTAACAAGTAGACATTTGAATGTTTGTACCATATCATGTGGTACATGGTAACTAATAATATAAGTTTTACTAAAAATTGTGATTATATATTTAATGAGTCTTAGTTCCCATTTCAATTGGGCTTTGTTTCTTTTCATTCTTTGATATGATAGTTTTATCTGTAGATGCTTCTGAGACCATATTTTCAAATGTGTCCTTTCTTTCACCTTTTCTCAGTATGTAATTTCTTCATCCATTCTTTTTTTCCTTCTCCATCTTTATTTAATTTGAGATTTTCTGTTTTCTTTTTATCTTAGGACATTCAAATACCATATCAAGTTTCTCATTATATAGCATAAGGTAAACTGTTGTTGGTGCTATTTAATATTAATCACAATGTAATTATTGGAACCATGTCTTTCAAATGCTCTTTACAGAACCACACAAAAGCCTACTGCTACATGAGTACTTTTCTCATTATTTTCATTCAGAGACATGTTTATGAACACATGACATGGCATTCTTAGGTTTAATGTTATGAGGAAAATAATCAAAAGAACAAATTTTAGAAAATTACAGAAACAAGAGAAAACATTGCAGATATTCTGCATCCTTCATTTGATCATGAATGTTAAGGCTTTAAATAATTTTTAAAATTTGGATTGTCAGGACTTCAAGGATTTTTAAAACTAGGTTTTGTTGTTGTTTTAAAAAATGTTTCTCCTTATTGGTTTTTCTTGTCATTGAAAGCATCAGTTTTGTTTTCTTCCTGTAAAATGACAGACAGTAAGAAGAGAAACAATGAAATTAATGGAGAGGCACAACACACCTTGGCAGTAAAGCAGATCTGTCACCAAGTCATAATTCTATTGTTCTCTCTGCAGTATGAAATCTGTCCAGTCGACAATGAGTTGCAATCACAATCCTATGTGTGAAGAATAATAATGCAATAATTCTAAAGGGAAGAAGAGCCTGTTCCTGTGGGTAATTTGAGGGACTATAACTGAATGAAAGAGTCGGGGGCTTGAAAAGTAAACCTAAGTGCTTGCAAATTAAAGATGAGGTTGCTCAAATCATAGTCTAATGTGAGTAGTCCATTGCGTATATTCAGATTCCATATCAAATATATTACCTTCTCATCCGGGCCTTCTTGAATAATCTAGATAAAGTAGTCACCAAATACAAACACCTACTATGACATTTATCCTTGTTTGAACACCAAAAATCACTTTTGTTAATTCACTTATTATCAGTGTTCCCACACAAAAATACTACTGAAGGAAGCATGGCCTTTAGCATTCTTTCTCACATCTGTAATTCTAGATCCTGAATCTGCTCCTAACACTTAACAGGTAGTCCACTGAAAAAGAAATCCAGAAAACAATTCCACTCATAATAGCACCCCCCCCAAATAAAATACTTAGGAATAAACATAACCAAGGAGGGAAAAGACTTCTATAAGGAAAACTAAAAAGTTGGAAAAAAAATCAAAGAAAACCTTAGAGGATGGAAAGATCTTCCATGCTCTTGGATAGATAGAATAAATATCATCAAAATGGCCATTCTTCCAAAATTGATCTACAGATTCAATACAATACCCATGAAATTACCAAAGTCACTCCTCACAGACATAGAAAAATCAGTACTTCAATTCATTTGGAACATCAATAAGCCCAGAATAGCCAAAGTAGTTCTTAGCAACAAGAACCATGCAGGAGGCATTATAATACCTGACTTCAAACTACACTACAAAGCCACAGCAATAAAAACAACATGGTAATGGCACAAAAACAGACACATAGACCAACAGAGTAGAATTGAAGACTCAGAAATAAACCTACATACTTACAGTCAATTGCTTTTTGACAAAGGAGCCAAAAACACACACTGGAAAACAGATAGTCTCTTCAACAAATGGTGTTGGCAAAACTCTTTAACCATATGCAGGAAAATGGAAATAAACTCCACTTTCTCACTCTGCACAAAAGTCAATTTAAGATGGATCAAAGACCTGGAAGTCATGCCAGAGACCCTGCAGGTACTTGAAGAGAGAAGAAGTCCAACATTTCAACACAAAGGCACAGGTAAACACTTTCTCAACAAGACCCCAAAAGCACAAACAACTCAAAGGAAGATCAATACATGGGATTAAATTAAACTGAAGAGCTTTTGTGTAGCAAAGGAAACTATCAAGAACCTCAACAGAGAGCCCACAGAATGGGAGAAAAATTTTGCCAGCTACTCTTCTGATAGAGGACTAATATCTATAATATACAGAGAACTCAAGAAACTCACAGCTAAGAAAACAAATAATCCAATTAAAAAATGGGCAAAGGATCTAAATAAACACTTCCCAAAGAAGAAATGCAAATGACCACTAAATTTCTGAGGAAATGTTCAACATCATTAGCAATCAGAGATATATAAATCAAAACTACCCTGAGATTTCACCTAACCTCAATTAAAATGGCAATCATCAAAAACACAAAAAACAACAAATGCTGGTGAGGATGTGGAGAAGTGGGAACTAATACATTGTTGGTGGGATTGCAGATTAATGCAACAACTTTGGAAAACAGTATGGAGGATCTTCATATGAATGGGAATGAACCTACCATATGATCCAGCAATACCACTTCTGAGTATTTACCCAAAAGGATGGAAACCAAATTATCAGACCAATGTATGTGTATCTATGTTTATAGCTGCACAATTCACAATTGTCAAACTATGGAAACAGCCAAGATGTCCATCAACAGATGAATGGATTACAAAACTATGGGATATGTACACAATGGAATTTTACTCAGCCATAAAGAAAAACAAAATCATGTTCTTTGCAGGTAAATGAATGGAACTGGAAATCATTATGATAAGTGAAATTAGTCAGTCACCAAAAGTAAAAAATCATATGTTCTCCCTAATATGCAGAAGCTAGGGAGAAAGTGGGACATAAAAGAGACTTTAGACAAAGAAGGAGAAACCTTAGATGAGCCAAGAAGTTGAGTTAACTGAAGGTGATGGGGCAGGGAGGGAAACACCCTAATACATATGATGTACTTTCACAAATATATAAAAGTCAATCACCAAACTAAACTTGAGAAGGATGGATGGGGAGGGAGTGAGGCAGGAATTGGGGAAGGGTTAAATGAGAATTGTGTGCATGTATGCCTTTACCAGTTTATACCTAACAAAGATGTATGATTACAATGCACCAATAAAAATAGAATACATAAACTTAAACTCATATGTAAAAAAATACATTGGAATTCATCTGTGTGTGTGTTTTGTGTGTGTGTGTGTGTGTGTGTGTGTGTGTGTGTGTGTGTACGTGTTACTGGGAATTGAACCCAGGGGCATTCTACATTTGAGTTACACCCCAGCTTATTAATTTTTTTTAAATTTGTAATCAGTATTTCACTAAGTTGCAAGTGGACCTTACTAAGTTACTGAGGCTGGCTTCAAATTTGCAATCCTCCTGTCTCAGTCTCCCAGGTACTTGGATTACAGGCATGAACCACCATGTCCAGCCTACAGTTCATCTTTTAACTTTGTTTTAAAATTTAAAGTTGAAACTGGGCACAGTGGTACACACCTGTAATTCCAGTACTTGAGAGGCTGACGCAGGAGGATCATAAATTTGTAGCCAGCCTCAGCAGCTCAATGAGGCCCTCTGAAAATAGTGAGACCTTGATTCACAAGAGAAAAAAAAAGTTCTGGGGTTTGAGCTCAGAGTTAGAATGCCCTTGGGTTCAATCACCAGTACTACAAAAGAAACAAAACAGAACAAACAAACAAAAAGAATGAAAGAAGGAAGTGAAGGAGAGAGGGAGGGAGAAGGAAGGAAGGAAGGAAGGAAGGAAGGAAGGAAGGAAGGAAGGAAGGAAGGAAGGAAGGGGAGGAAACCAAGCCTAAGAAAAGAAGTATGATTTTAAAGATCATATGCTAAGTACTCTGTTTTTCAGACCACTGTGCTTCATCCTGGATAAAAATTTGTAACATTAACTAGACAGAGTGTAAGCAATAGATTATTGATACTGGACCTGAATAAAAGTATTCTTTCTTCACAAATACTGAGCACACTGACTAAGGTAGCTAGTGGAAAAGGAGAAAGGGGAAGTTGCCCGGCCATTAAAACTATTACATTTTCTTCTTACTGTAGGAGGACATAAAAGTTAAGCTGGAGAACTGAGGTCAATACTTGGGAGGCTGAGATAGTAGGATATCATATTTGAGAACAGCCTCAGTAACTTTTTTTTTTGCAGTACTGAAGATTGAACCCAGGGGTATTCTACCTCTGAGCTACACTCCCACTCCTATTTTTTATTCTTTATTTTTGAAACAGGGTCTCATTAAGTTGTGGAAGGTCTCACTAAGTAGCTGAGGCTGGCTGCAAACATGCATCCTCCTGTCTCAGCCTCTCAAGTACTGGGATTACAAGCATATGCCATCACGCCTGACAGCCTCAGTAACTTAGTGAGACTCTCAGTTACCTAAAGAAATCTTGTTTCAAACTAAAAATAAAATAGGGCTGGGGGTATAGCTTAAAGGTAGAATGCCCTTGTGTTCAATTTCCAACACCACACAAAAAAAGTAAAGATAAAATAAAAGAGAAGTACACTGATAACTATCAAATAAAATAAAATATTTTTTATTTTCTATTCAAATGATGAACATTTGCATGCCATAAAAATACAAAATACAAATTAAAAAAAGAACACAAAATTCTGTTCCTCCCACCAGAGATCTTTGTTAACAATATCTGATTTATTAACATGACACTCTTTTATTTCTTTACTAGCCAGAATGTTTCTCCGAAAGTCTTTATCACTTGAAGTTAATATTTTCTACCAAATTAAAAACTCATAAAGGACAGATAATTCTGACGTTTATTTATTTGTATCTTTCCCTGCACCATCTCATAATGCTGTCTTTACAAAATGCAAATGATTTAATCCTCTATATTGATAATAAATCCACATTCCTAAAAACTGAATGCCAATAGGAAGATTCTGATTTCTCAAATAATTGAGATAATATTTACTTTGAGAAGTAAGTCTCAAAAATTTACCTTAATTATATGGTAAATTTTCAAGATATTATTACCTTCTGGATTTTTCACTGATTGAGGTGAATAGTAATGTATGGATTTTTTTTTTTTTTTTGTGGAATTGGGGATTGAACCCGGGGCATTCTACCTCCGAGATACATCCCTAGTCCTATTTTTTATTCTTTATTTTGAAACAGGGTCTCACTAATTTGCAGAGAGCCTCACTAAGTAGCTGAGGCTGGCCGCGAACTCAGATCCTTTGCTCTCAATCTCC
>PVLC010010855.1:0-14584 GCA_004027655.1 Graphiurus murinus
TCCTTCTCTTCCTCCTCCTCCTTTTTCTTTTTCTTCATTTTAGTGCTAGAGATTGAAGTCAGGGCCTTGCATATTTTAGGCAACTGCTCTGCCACTGAGCTACACTCTCAGCCAGCATTTTATTCTTTATGCCTTTCACAGACATGATTAAAATGTTCCATCTCTGATTTATTAGTGGTACGATCTTGGACATATCCCTTAATTCAGCAGAGCTAGACATTCATTATCTGAAAAGTGAGGGTTCTAGCATCCTGTCAGAATTATACAAATACCTCAAAATGTCAGGAACACACAGAAGTTGTTTAATAAATGTAAATTTCTTTGTGGATTTCTGTAGTTGTGTGCCATGGTAATTTATGTAGGAAGTAACTTTATATTCTAAAAGATAGATGTTTGTCAAAGAATACTTTGTCCCTTTCCTATTTATTGCTATTTGACATAGCACCTGGCAGGAATAAAGATATCATTACAAATAAAAATTAACAAAGAGTTAATTTTAGCAACTAAGGAGATTATATGACTTAAATTGCAGCTTCACAGCAGAGTAAAATACATAAATTAGGCAAATTTTTTAAATATTTGCAGAGCATATATACTTTGTTTTGAAGGTACCAAAATTAAGGTGACATGTATGACTTCATATCTTCCCAAGCAATTAACAAAGTATCCCACTATCCCTGCTTCAATGAAGGCCAGATAGTGAAGAGGATTTAAGTTTTCTGACCTTTAATAACTGATTAGAGAAGTAAATTTCATAACCTCAGTTGATATCCTTTGGTAATAGTTTGGCAAGTAAAAATGAAGTCATTAATATGGGCCCTTGCCCAATATGACTGATGTCCTAATAAAAAGTGGAAATCTGGAGACAGATACACATACAGGAAGAATACTGTGAGAACATGAAGATCCGGAAACCTGGGAGAGAAGCCTAGAACATATTCTTTCCTCTTAGCCATTTGCAGGAATTGATCTTGCCAACACTTCAGTTTCAGACTCGTAGAATCCAGAATTAATAAATTTCTGTTCTTTAAGTTACCCAGTCTGTGGAATAGGACCCCAATCTCAAATATGATGAATTACGGCAGCCTAGCAAACCAATGCATGTAATGAAATATTAATTCTATTTTAAATCCTATAATTTTCATTCCTGTTAAAATATATAGCAAACAAAAGACAAATTTTTCTATTCTATAAAGAAGTCATACAAGTTGACAAGAGCAAGGCCAATAGTCCAATAGAAAAATGGGCAACAAGCGGAAGGAGCAGTTCATGGGAAAGGAAAGAAAGATGGCTTGTTGATGGAGGAAATAATATTGAACCTGCTTCATAATGTAACTACACTGAGAAATCATTTGTCAACAGTCATGAAGAAAAGACGACAAAATGGACAGCGTGCTCTAGTACTTACAGAGGCTTGAGACAGTGATCCTCATAAACTGATGGTTGGTGTCCGATCCAAGAAAACCGATTTAGAAATTCACCAAAATTACAAGTGCACATATTCTTTACATACTTCTGGGAATTTTGCCTATAAGAATATGTGTGTATGTGTGTGTGTATGTGAAATGACACACATGCAAAGTTATTCATTCCAGAAATGAAAGTGATAGTCACAAAACTGTCCATCAGTAAGAGACTGATTAAGTGAATTATGGTATATGCATGTAACCATACACCATGAAACTGTAAATAAATTAGAAAAAAGTTTTTTGTATAATAATAGGGAATGATCCAGGGAATATTTTTAAATGAGTAAACCTAGAAGAGGAATAATGTAGCAATAGGACTACATTTGTCTTTTCAAGCAGAGGAAAAGAATATGTAGTAGTAATTTTAAAGTGACACCTCTTTAGACTAACATCCACTATTTGAATTGAAATGAGTTTGTCTCAAAGGTGATGCTGCTGTCCCACTCAAGAATAGAATATTGTCAAATTTGTAAAAGTAATATATTTTTATGATTTATTTCTAATTTCATCTATTACACAGGATTACTTCTCTATTCTATACTTTGTTGTAAAAGTTAATGCTTTAATATGAGCCCTAATAAATATTAAGTGCCCAATCCCATCTACTGGAAAGTGGTTGGCAAGCTTAATTAATCACAAGGATTCCAATAGCACTTTCATCTTCCCAGACTTCTTCAGGAAATTCTTGTCAGCAAGGTCTGTTGGGAAGCATAAAGCTGACGTTTGTATTCCTCATTCTTCTCATCACTTCCCATAGTAGTGGCTGAGTCAAAGCAGGTACTCTCTTACCTCTCTTACCTCACTTTTTCTAAAACTCTGCCTCTATTACCTGGGTCTGAAATCCCAAGCAGTTAAAAATCTAACATTTGCCACATTGAAAAAGGAGCCACATGATAGGACCCCAATCTGATGAATTATTAAACAGGTAGTTTGTTGGGTGATTGAAAATTACCTGCAAACGAGTGCTTATCTCCTTGAGGCACATCGAAAGCTAACAGAATTGAGCCAATTAGACTGACTGTCTCTTCAATGAGTTGTGACCTATCAATGGTAATAGCTTATTATGATGATAAATGAACCCATCTCTCAAACTGAAGCCTGAGTACACACTTCAGCAGTTTCCTTGAATCATGAGGCCATTACCTCTCAGCTTCAGATCGACAGCAGTGACAGCCATGGGAGCGGAGAGCATGCATGACTAGACACAGATGATTGTTTTACTCAGATGAATATATTTACAGCTATTTCCAAAGAATGGGCCCTCCTTTTGCCTGTGTGTCGACACCTGAAATATTTACCATGTGATGCTTCCCTCATTAGGAAGAAACTCCCTCCCTGACTGACATTCTCAGATAGCTGGATTTGTTTGTTTATTTTTTTAATTTGATCTTTCTGTTGTTTATAATGTTTGAGTATTTTACTCTTGTTGGTCTCCTGGTTGAGCGATACTGCAGAATAAAAATATTTTCTTACACTGAAGATGCATGTAATATATGAATAAGCGTATTTTTTAAACAAAGTTCATTTCAACCACTAAATTTCACAGTTTATTTTTGATGTGGATTGGAGAAACCACTCAGATACTCCTCTTGATGTGGAGAGTTTTTTTTAAAAGTACCGGGAGTTTAAAAAAAAATCACACAAATGCAAATAGTTAGTTTTGGGTTTTTTGTTTTAAAGAAAGATCACACTTTCTCTAAGCAGTTCGGGAAGTTTGATAATTTCCATATGCTTCTAAAGCAATTGTTTTGGTTTTAAGAGAATTATGGGAGAAATCACTAATAACAAAATATATTCTTCTGATTCTTTTTAAATATACTTTTATTGGTGCATTGCAATTATACATCATAATGAGTTTCAGAGTGATACAAACATACACACACATAGCACTTAGTCTGTTAAGTACATAGATATCTATTGCCCACTTCACATGAAATATCCCTGAAGAAACCTGTTGGTCAAACAAAACTAAATTTATGAAATTACTACAGTAAAGAAGAATAGAACTCGATCAGAATTGTGGTAGCAGTGTAGAAAGTAAAGGTCATGGGGTGGTATTTATGGTTTTTAGGAGAAACTAGTGGTTTCAAGCAGCACTTGTTTCTCAGGGAACTGTTTGGGATCAGGCAAAATTAATGATATAGTAGCTTTATATTTGTCAGAAGAGTCAAGAAAAGGTCTTGAAACAAGTATAAAAGAACCTGCTATTATTCTATAAGTAAGCTAGTTTTGATGGATTGTAGTTGAGGAACTAAATTGTCTTGGAACTTAAAGAATTTTTTTTTTTTTTTTACAATAGAGTTTGGAAGTTAAGCTTACTCACAGCATTGTCTAATACAGGAAAAAGGAATTGCATTGACTTTAGTTCTTATAGACCACAGCTGTGTGCTTTCAGTATAGTTTTAGTTTTTCTGTGGTGATATATAAAATGTAAATAATGTTAATGCCTACTTCATAGAATTATTGTGAAGGTTAAATGAACCAACAAATATCCAGCACTCAAGATGACACCTGAAAAATAATAAGCTATTATTATTAGCTCTAACAGGACTTACTTGAGGTCCAGTTTTATTCCACTGAGACTTTAGAAAAGCTCCCCTCCCCCAACACACATACAGAATAAACCAGAGGGATGTATTGGAGAGAAAGAGGAAAAAAAGAAAAGAAATAAAGAAGGAGGGGGAAGAGGAAGGAAAGAAGGAAAAAAGAAAAAGGGAAAACAAAGAATGAAGAAATAAAGCAAGAAAGGGAAAATATAGGAGAATCTGATGACATATATTCAATTTTTAGGATATTTTGATTTAAAAGTAACTACCAGGACCTCTCTTAGCCCAAATCTATTAAGAGATGATCTGTTCTGAGAATAAATAACTTTTCTGTACAATTTTCACCTGGGGCTGAATTTGAAGTGATCATTAGGCACACTGTTCTGAAAAATTCCTCCATAATTAAATGGAACTGAAAATGAGTCCAGGCAGAAAACTTTGCAGGCCACTGGAGGTCCACAAAACCAGTCACTGCCTTGGGCTTGTTGTTACTCAGATCACATGGAAAAAAAATAACTGATTAAGGTGTTGTTCTTCTAATATCAAACAATTTTAAAGTAAAATGATTGTTTTGTTTAAAAGTGAAAGTGCCTTCTTTGCTTTTTTTTTTTTCAAAACAAGTGTACTGTTAATTATGGAAAAACCCAATGTTAGTTCTGTTCTTGATTTGAAACTTTACCCAAGAAACAATTGAGCAGTTTAATGTATCTCTCACTACAAACATATATTTGGAGAATGATGGGTAGAATTCTTGTTTGAAATAAGAAGTTACTCCAATTGTGTCGTGCTCATGAATGATGTGCCTGGAGAAAGATAGGTAGGCTATGAGAAGCATTAACTACACTGGGAATGAAACTCACAACTTGACTCCATAAATCCAATCAAGACAAGTCTTCACTCCATTGTTGACTCAGGTAGTAGAGTACTTTTATATGAAGAGACAAGCCACGTTAAGGGGTTGAGCAAAACCATCAAATTAATACTTTCTTTTCTTGATTCCATAAATCCAATCAAGACAAGTCTTGACTCCATTGTTCTGACTCATGTAGTAGAGTACTTTTACATGAAGAGACAAACCATGTTAAGGGGTTGACTAAAAGCATCAAATTAATAATTTCTTTTAAAATCTGGTTGTAATCAGTCCACCCTGGGCCAGTGTCTGGAGTCTTCATTGAACATGAAGGCTGCCGAGATGTCTTCTGGTTGTACTCAGAATACCTGGGCAAATACATAGATCATGTTCCCCAAATGATAACTCACCCATAAAATATTGAGAGCCACTCCTTTATGATTACTTATTAAGAATTACTGAGCATCAATTATCTACACATGGTTCTGGAGACTTAACCTTTCCAAAACTTAAAAAAAAAAAAAGTACTTCAACATGCATTAGACTTAATTCAGAAGTTGATTTTCTTATATAATAGCTTGCCTTGTAAAAGGAAACCCTAAAATAACCCCTTCTTAGCCAACATCAAAGACTATGTACTAGGGTGTGAGTTTGGAATGTCCCCCCAAAGGCTCATGTCTTGAAAGTATGTCCCCAGTACAGCAAGGTTCAGAGGTGGAGCATGGCTAGAGGAGGTGGGTCACTGGGATGGGACCTTGAGGACTCTGTCTATCCCTGCCTGCTTCCTGTTGCTCTCTCTGCTGTGGGCTGACATGATGGGCTGGGTCCTTCCACTATGCCTTGCTCTGCAGTTTCTGCTTAGGAACAATCTAATAGGGACAGAACCTCCAACACTGTGAACCCAAATAAACCTTTCCTCCTCTAAATTGTTCTTGTCAGGTATTTTGGTCACGGTGACAAGAAAAGCTGACTGTAACACTATGTAAATCCAAATCTGTTATCCATCTCATTACAAACCAAAGCACGCATGCGCACGCGTGAGCGCGCGCGCGCGCACACACACACACACACACACACACACACTCACATAGAAAGAAAATTAGTCTTAGAAAGCAACTAGTTTTCTTTTGTAATAGGAAGTTTAAAGTGCATTGCATTAATATTTGGAACGAGGAAATAAGGAAATGTGGCAGGATCAGAATATTATGTGGTGATTGGGAACAGTTTCAAATTCTAGAAGAGTTTCCAACTTTTCCTAAATATGTTAACTGTTTTGCTGTTTGAACTCTTCTGACTATTAGTCAAGTATCAACATAGGCAAAACCCTTAACTTTATAGGGCCTCAGTTCCTTGTAAATTGAGAAGTTGTAATTTCTTAGCAATTGAACCTGTTTTTCAAATAAACTTCTAGATTAAAAAAACATGATTTACATTATGATGTGAGGCTACAATGCACCAATAAAATCATATTAAAAATAAATAAAATAAAAGATCCCAAGTAAGAAAATGATTCAAATGGATGAGAGGCCCAGTGCTGATTGTAATAAGAGATAGCGATAATCTTGGTGACAGTAGGAGACTGGGAGGATGCTGGTAACAATGAGAAACAGAGAGGTGCTGGTGATAGTGGGAGGCAGGGAGGTGCTGGTGACAACAATGGGAGACAGGGAGGTGCTGGTTGCAGTGGACCACAGGATAGTGGCTGGTACAGGAACTGCAAGGACCTGTTATGTTCAAGTATGACCCAGTGCGCATGGTGGTTAGAGTCTCCAGTAGCCAGTCCTAGTTATTGTGGGTGACAGGGTTAGGAAGCTCTACCCTCATTTAGATCCCCATGGTCTCATCTGGTTTCCCCGTGAGAAATGTCAGTTTTGGAGAAACATGGTATGAACACAAATAGGTCAGGTGAATTAGAATCCCTTCTGTAGATTTTAAATTTTGTGATTCTAGCACTGAATAGAACGAGACAGGTGACTACATAATAACTCTACAACATACAGTAAAAGTGCTACATCACAACAATTGAAAAGAAAAAATATTTTACCCAGCTGAGCTATTATCCATATCCAGATGTGCTGATGAAAACTAAACCCAGTCATAGAGAACGTGGGGAGTGTCAGAGCAAAGCAACTAAAATGATTCAAGACACTGAATAGTCGGTGCTCAGGCCACATCATTTCTTACCTAGATTACAGAAAAAGCCATTGACCTTTCCAATTCCAGTCTTCTAACTCTAAAATAGGATTCACATACCTGAGAGAGAGAGAGTCTTTACACAACTCAAAATTGATTTCCTCTGTCCCTCTTTTAAAATCCCACTGTTGTAAGGATCAGTGAAAGTTCAGAGCCCATTCCAGATGTGAAGTTCCCTTGGAGTTCAGGAAGGAAGCTGGGGATCCAGCCATCAAAATGCTCATAAACATCTTGTGTTCTCATGCGTTACTGTGAAACCCTGTTCCTTTCATCTGAGATTCCCATCTACCATTTTCAAGGTTTCTAACTTTTATTCATCCTATAAAATGCAGTTCAAGTGTTGACTTCTCTAGGAAATTTTCCCACCTCAATCTCAGCTCAGGCTGAATTAGGCCTTCTCCTGGGTCCTCCCATGACTTATCATGCGGAACTGTTCCTTTTTGCCTTTCTCAATAAACTGTAACTTCCTGTAGGGTTACAAATGAATTCTGTTCACCTCTGTTCCTCTAGAATCAGTAGATTGCTTTAGACAGCATAGGAGTTCAATAATGCTTCACTGAGTGAGTAACTAACTACTCTATGTGAACAGTAATTATTTGTTTTCATAGATGATAAACAAGAGAAAATATAGGTATATTATCTTAAATGAAAACAAATAATTGAAATCTTCAGAAAACAACTTGGTTGAAGTTTCTTCAGAAATCTTCCAGATTTTCTAATTGTTTGTTTGTGGTACTGGGGATTGAACTCAGGGGCATTCTACCTCTGAGATATACCCCCAGCCCTATTTTTTATTCTTTATTTTGAAATAGGGTCTCACTAAGTTGGGGAGGGCCTCACTAGGTAGCTGAGGCTGGCCCCGAACCCATATCCTCCGGTCTTAGCCTCCCAAATGCTGGGATTACAAGCGTGCGCCACCACGCCCGGCTTATCAGATTTTCTAATATTTAAAAAAAATTTTTTTCTGGGATCATTTCAGGCCATATTGGTTCAGAACCAAGGGGAGGGCCCAAATAGTCCACCAAATTCTCTTCCAGCCCTCAAATTTTATGAGCCTATGGAGTAATGTGTGGGTAGAAGTATTGTTCTTTGTAGATCAGGAGGAAGTTAAGAGGTTTTGTGTATTTAGATAGAAACAGAATTTTGAGGCTGGAAAGACCTCAAGGAGTACTTTATTAAATGGTCCTGTGTGAAATGATTCTCACATTGTGTTCTGTGTGGTCCTAGGCTGGGAGGTAGGATGGAGTAGACAAGGATTCCCTCTTTCCTCTGAAACCATGGTGTTTTTTATCTGTTTACATGTTTATAATACATAGAATGGAATGTGAAAATGAAGACCCTTAGACATTAAGTCACTTGGACAAAGTATACGGTTTCTCAAGAGACCAGGCAGAGGTTAGGTTTATGATTTCCTGTCATCTACTGCATATCTCTTTCCATTTGATATGCAAAACAAAAAAAGACTGAGATATTTATTTTATGGTCAAGATAAATTATAAATCAAGACACTTATTTCCAAATGTTAATTTAGGGTTTATGCCATCAAATTTAAGAATTTGGTTAACAAATGTAATTTGCTTTCTCTTAGGAAGCAGCTGCCTTTCAAGATAATAAAATAAACAGATACAATAATATTTGGTCAGCTGTGGCTTTTAATTTAAATGTTTGATTTAGTGCTGTTTAGTCTGCTGAATTCTAAGATATTCTCTTCAAGAGAAGTGTACACATTTTAAAGCATTTCACATGTCTTTTATGATATCCTAGATCTGGCTGTCTTTTTATCCTTGAGTCAGTTCCCTGAACAGACATGACACGGCTTTGGCAATACATAATTTTCTAGTACACATATTACTTTCATAATGTAAAATCTTTTTTTGAAGTGACAAATGGGAGTAGGCCATTATCTTCTTTACTATCTCCATAGTTTTGCCATTTCCAGGATGTTATGTCGTTGGAATCATTAGAATATAACCTTTTCAGATTGACTTTTTTTTCACTTAGTAGTATGTATTTAAGCTGCCTCCATGTCTTTTCATGGCTTGATAGCTCATTTCTTTTTCATGCCAAGCAATACTCCATTGTCTGGATGTGCCTCAATTTGATTTATCCACTCACTAAAGAATATCTTGTTTGCTTCCAACTTTTGGCAATGTGAATAACAATTCACACTGCAATTAACACTTTATGTCAGTTTGCATGTATGTAACTTTTAAACTTGTTTCTGTGCTTGCTGAATTGTGTGGTAAGAATATGCTTCATTTTGTTAAAAAAAAAACAAAAAACTGCCAAATACTCTTCTTTCTGGCTGTACCATTTTGCAGTCTTACCAGCAATAAGAACTCCTCTTGCTCCTCTTCCTCACCAGGATTAAGTGTTGTCAGTGTTTTTATACTTTAGCCATTCTAATAGGTGTGTAGTGGTATTTTGCTGTTTTAATCTGTGATTCTGTGATTTCCTAATTACTCATGATGTTGAATATCTCTTAGTACTCTTATTTGCCATATGTATGTAATCTTTATTGAGGCATCTTCATATTGTTGCCTATTTTTTATGTATATTTTGGAACAAGTTTGGTGTGTGTGTGTGTGTGTGTGTGTGTGTGTGTGTGTGTGTGTGTGTGTGTGTATTACTGGGAATTGAATCTAGAGGCACTCTACTTCCAAGCTATATCCTCAGCCCTTTTATGTGCTTTGTTTTTGAAATAGTTTCTGTAGATTGCTGAGGCTGGCCTTAAACCTGTGATCTTCTTGTCTCAGCCTCCCAAGTACTGGGATTTCACGCATGTGCCACCAAGCCTGACCAAGTTTATTTATTGTTTTTATCAGATACATCTTTTCCAAATATTTTATCCCAATCTGTAGCTTGTTTTCTCACTATATATATATATATATATATATATATATATATATATATATATATATATAGTCTTTTGTAGAGTACATGATTTTTAATTTTGATAAAATCCAGCCTGTCAACTTTTCTTCCATGTATCTTGCTTTTGGTATTATATAAATAAAGGTGTAACAAAGCCAAGATCATTTAGATTTTCTCCCATGTTACTTTCTAAGAGTTTTAAAATTTTGCATTCTACATGAGTCATTTTCAGGTTTATGATCCATTTTCTGTTCAGTCTTAAGAAGGGAGTAAAACCCATGTTTAGATTTGTTACTTCTTTTTGCATGTGAATGTGCAGTTGTTCTAGCGCCATTTCCTGAGGAGATTTTTTTTCTCCATTGAATAGTCTTTGCTGACTTGTAATGATTAGATAAGTATATATTTTTTTCTTTGTGGTACTGGGTGTTGAACTCAGGGGCATTCTACCTCCAAGCTACACCTCAGCCCTAATTTTTATTCTTTATTTTGAAACAGGGTCTCACTAAGTTGCAGAGTGCTTCACTAAGTAGCCGAGGCTGGCTGGGAACCTGCGATCCTCCTGTCTCAGCCTGCCAAGTATTGGGATTATAAGCATGTGCCACCATGCCCAGATAGATGAATATATTTGTGTGGGTATATTTCTGGTTCTCTGTTTTGTTCCATTGATTTATCTATTTTTTTTTCTCACCATTACTAGACTGTCTTTAATGATTGTAGCTTTATAGAAATTATTGAAGTTGGGTATGTCAGTCCTCTAACTTTGATCAATATTATTCAGTGTTGGCTTAATTATCTTGGTATTTGCCTCTTCATATAAATTTTAGAAATACTGTGTTATATTCACAAAGTAATTTGCTTGGATTTTCATTTAGATTGAATTGAACCTATACTTGAAGTTGGGAAGAACTGGCATCTTAAAAATTTTGAATCTTCCTATCCATGAGCATGGAATATCTCTCTATTTGTTTTCTTGGGGTTTTTTTATCTGAATTTTGTAGTTTTTCTTATATAATTTAATGCATATTTTGTATATTTTGAGCGAAGTATTTTGGGGGATGCTGCTAATGAAAATGTGCTTTTATCATTTTAAATTATAATTTTAATTGCTGGCAAAAAAGAAAGCAGTTGACTTTGTACTGCACATTCTTTAGATGAATATAATTAAGTAACTTAGAAATTGATGATTTTTCTCTAGCTAAGATTAATACCTTGAAAATACACAGCTTCTTTGTGAGATATATTACCCATATATCTCAAGTTTCTGGATAAAATGTTACCTAGAAAATCTGTGTAATGCTTATGACCTAAAAACTAAATAATACCTCAAGAGATTATTCAAATGGGAGTTTTTAATTTCCAATAAATTTATAGACCATATATGCAGTATATTAATTGTAATTGTAATCTACTATCAAAGCTTACATCTGACTTAGACTACAATCTCATATACAGGGTGGTTTCTCCCCTAGCAAGAACAGGGATTGTACTTTGGCATTCTTTGACAAAATAATGCATTTCTGGAAGATGTTACACATATTTACACACACACACACACACACACACACACACACACACACACACACGTTACCTATCTCTCTATCCATACTCAAAATTGAAGGAGTCAGAGAGACCTAATTTTGTTTTTAGAACTTAACACTTACCAGCGTTAAGCTGTGAGATCTTAAAAAAATTCCTTCAACTTGTGTTTTTTTGTCATTTTCTCTATAAAACAGATATTGTAAGTGCTACTTCAACTAGTTATCATGATAACTTAGTGTAATCCATAAATATGTATTATATAATAGAAAATTAATAATTATTAATCACTTTGCTTCCCTTTGATTTTCAAAAAAATAAATTCTTGATTTAGTATTCAAGATTATAAGAAAGATTCCATTGGACTAACTGAATCTAAGGGAATAAATATTTATCACTTTTTTCCTTCTTTTTGTGAAGGTAGTTTGGTGCATGGCTACCTGTCCAACTCGGTATGTGTAGAGGAGACAATTGCCAGAAGATCAGACTCACCCTCCATCTTCCTCTGTCTCTCTCTCTTTTTTTTAAGTACCTATAGAAATAGAATCAGAGGTTATAAACAAATTTCAGTCTATTGTTTCATTGTAAACAGGGACAATGATGACTTACTACGCCTTCTTGTTCAAGACAAAAATAAACTCAATATGTGATAGAAATCAAAAAGAAAAATTTGCTTTACAAACAAATGGTGGATATATACCAAGCATTTAGGAAACACAAATTCTGATTATAGAACTACAGTAACCTGAAGCTACATTCTACAGAATAAACACCATTGTAGAGCTATAAATTTCATTTATATTTCATGAAAAGTATTCTCCTTTGTTTTCATGTCAGTTTGAGGGTAGGAGAACATCCTTGAGGGTGAAACATGCCTTTCAAACATTAGAGCTGCCTAGAGCATATGCTGGCACATTATGTAAATATTAAGTAATCTCTATAATTAAAATGATGTTCTTTGGAATGAAGATGAAGACACATGGTTATCCGAACTGCCTTGAGCTAGTTTTGCAATAAGTAGATTTTAACTTTTTTAGAATATGTAATGAATGATGCTATGTTACAAGCAAATATTAATTAATGTTTAAAATACAAAAGACATTTTCTTGGGGATATGAGATAATCTACGTTACAACTAAAAGTATTTATCATGATAAATGCTAGTCAGTGTTGAATCATGAAGGGCTATATGAGATCCATTTTTATTTCTAAAGGAGATTATTTTATTAATACAGTGAATATTTATTTAACAAATAATAAAAGAGCATTAGTATAAAATGAAATTCTTAGTATTCTATTTATGATACATGACTTTTTTACACAAATAGAAAGTACTTTAAAGTTACTAAAAATACTCACAAGGTGTTGTAATTTTCAATAAACATAGTATACCCAAACATGTATTAAGGACTTTGACATGAAAATTAGATTTTGGAGCAAGAAAGTAAGCTATATAATTATGTGTTTTGAATACAAAATATATATTTTTAGAATCTCAAACCCCTATGTTGCCACTTTTTTTATATACAAGTCCCAAAATATGGTTTCTGTCATTAGTCTATGTCTATAAAGTTTGTAATTATATTAATTATGTAAATGCACTGTAATACAAATTGGCCAGTCTTTTAATTCTTTTTAGCAATTGTCTGCTTTCCTTGCATTGAATTCAGTTTCCCTTTTAAATCAGAGAAATGAGTGTCAACAGGGCTCCTTTAATACGGTTGCTGGAGAGCTGTGCACTACTGTATGCAAAGGACCTTTCTCCTGCAAACATTACCACGGTGCTTCCGAGGAGACCATTTGTTACCAAGTTCTGAGAAAAGCAAATATTTCCTTGGTGTATAGTGTTCATAGAGGGTGTGTGTGTGTGTGTGTGTGTGTGTGTGTGTGTGTGTGTGGTACTAGGGATTTAACTCAAGGGTGTTCTACCTCTTAGCTACATCATAAGCCCTATTTTTAATTTTTTTTTGTTTTGTTTTGAAACAAAGTCCTAAGTGGCTGAGTGCCTCGACTCATTGCTGAGGCTGGCCTTGAACCTATGCTCCTCTCGTTTCAGCCTTCCAAGTATTGGGATTAGAGGTGTGCACCACCATGCCGGGCTTCTATTCACATAAAACAAAGAAATACTTCTTCCTTAAAAACAAGATCATGAGAAGATCTGGTTGAGACCTTTTTAAATATTTTTCAGTAAAAATGAAAAAAAATATTCAAAATCAGTGTTTATTATACTTAACAAAACTTCAAAAATCTTGGTTTAAAAAGTTTGATATACATCCAGTATACTTATGCAAACTCTAAGGCACTTCTCAAAAATTGGCTGCACTATGTTGAGTTGTTAAAATTCTGGGAATACTTTGTAAATTTCATGTGAACTACTTCTCCAATATAAAATAATGATTTTTCTCATTCCTCAATAACATTCATTAAATGCCTCTTACAAGCCTATACTTTCTGAAAATTAATGATAATGAAGAGAGCTCTGCTATTATAAAATTGTCATTTAGTCACAGGTAAAATAAATGAAAGAATTAGGATGATAAAAACATAGAAAGCATTTGAAATGGAGAAAAGATGAAACTCTGCTTTTAAAACATTGCCATACTGTTCATATTCTATGTTGGGATGAAATAATATGGAAAGACAATATTTTCATTTACAGATGCTCATATTTAGATATATGTTTAATACTCTAATAATTTTATATCAAACACAGCTACTATTATTAAATTTATTAAGAGATAATTTGATATTATTAAGTGCTTTTATGTAAGCCCTCAAACTTACATATTCATACCAAGAAACTAGTAGGTAGGGTAATATAGTGGCAACAGCACCTATGTATACTCAAAATTTCCCAGATTTTTATTACTTCAAAAATTTTAAATAATATACTGGCTCTTATGCATTGGAGTTAAGACACTAAAATAATACCCTAAGACATATTTCTCAAAATATAGGGCAAAAAGACACTACAAGTCAGCCCTCTCCCAAAACTGAGGGGAATGAGCCATAGGAATATCTGTAACAGAATAGGAGGGCTACCATATACTTACTTTAATATAAAAATGAGTAACAATAAAGGCTTTCGACATATTAGTGTATGGATTGACATATTT
>PVLC010010855.1:14684-49207 GCA_004027655.1 Graphiurus murinus
CCCTCCCTCCCCTCCCTACGCTCCCCCCCCCCTACAAAGAGAATTTGTCACCTAATTCTCTTTTACTATTCTACTTACTGGTTTCGCTCCTCACTTATCTGAATTCCCTTTGTTTCCTATTTTCTTTCTTGTTTTCATATATGAGATAAAACATACGACTCATGAATTTCTGAGACTGGCTGGTCTCACTTAGCATAATATTTTCTAGTGCCATCCATTTTGCTGAAAATGACATAATTTGTTTTTTTTTTTTTTTTTTACTGAGTAAAATTCCATTGTGTGTGCCACATGTTTTTATCCACTCATCAGTTGATGGACACATAATTTACTTTTAAAGCCTTCTGAATCCATTTAAAAGTATTTTTTCCAAAACAAAAAGCCTTCTAAACAAAAAGTTTCAGTGAGATTTGATCCTTTTTGTTAGATATATTAGAATGCCATAGTTTCAAAATAATTTTAAAGTACAATTAACTTTAGAAGATTTATTAGCCAAATTTAAACCAGAACTTAAAATTAATTGGTAGAGAGAATTGATAAATGTGTATAATATTTTGAAGCTCATCCATGGATCTAGTTCTTATAATAGGGCCTATGTATTTTTATCTGTATGGCATCTTTTTTATTCTATGAAGACTATTAATTATGAATATTAAAACAGGCTAACCCTAGAAATAGACCTTCAAATGTCAGTACTTAGTAATATTTCTAAATATTAAGACAACATTTTAAGGTAGAGAAGCATTTTGATTATATCACTCTTTCTAAAAATGATAATAATATACTATTGAGAGTAAAAGCATGTTTTATAAAATTAAATTAAACATTAAAAATAGCATGTATTTCATTTCTCATACTTTTCATTATTTATTGTTATGTATTTAATGAATATATAACAACATCATAGCACTATACTTAATATATATAAGACATATGTATATATTTATAAATAAACCCTGAAATAGTTTTTACTAATAATATTATGAAACCAAAGTGTTGAAGCCCCTGTTCTAGATAATTAAATAGTGCAATAAATGCAACCACAAGAAAATTGTATGGAATAGATGTCATTTTTCTTATTTACACAATAGTATCTTTTCCCAGCTGTTGCTCTCACTCCCCTGGTGGTAATCTAGGGTTCACTACTGTTCTTAATTAGTTCATTATATGCTTTTAAATGCTTGTGATAGACATTGAAAGGAATAACTATTGCAAAAGTAATTAAAAATGAACATTTTGTTGATTGATTTATGTATTCATTCATCTAGCACATACTTGATAATTTGATTGGAGGTTTAATTCTGAATGTATTAATTTACCAGGAACTTTCTAATTTCTGAGCAACAAATACAACAGAAAGAAACTCTAACATCATGGAACTTAAGCATTGTAGTTAGAAGAAAGGAAATTGATTAGAAAAGTATGTAAAACATATAGTGTTTTAGATGCTGATAACAATGCTAAGGAAGAACATACTGCATGGAGGGACACAATGGGTGGATGGTAATGTAACTTTAGAATATTTGTTCAAAGACCTGAAGGTGGCATGGAAACAAACTATGGGGATCTCTAGGGCCAGAGGATCTCAGGGTAAGAATAAAAGAAGTGCAAAAGCCCTAACAAATGAATGTGCCTGCCATGTTCAAAGAACATCAAGGGTGGGGTAGGGAAGAGAATAGAAGGAGATGAGAGAGGATAAATATTTTAGGTCTCTGGGCCATCACAATTAACATAAAATTAAACATTAATTATGAAATGGTGAGCCACTAGAGTGCTTTGAGCACAGAACCATATGATCTGACTTACATTTTAACAGTCAAGTGATTAATATGCTAAGAATAGGGTTAAAGGGGACATGGACAGATAGTGAGTTTGCAATTACCCAGTCTACTAGACATAATGGCTTGGACCAGCACTGTGGCAGTAGAGGTGATGAAGAGTGGCTTAATTTATTATGGATGTATTTCAAAGGTAAAGCTGAAAGATGTGATAAGTTTGACTGTGGAACATGAAAGAAAGAGAAGAATCAAAGATGACTTTACGTCTCTAGGCCTGAACAACTGAAAAAATACAGTAGCCCATTGACTTAGATGGGAAATACTTTGGGAAGAGGATATTTTGGAAATAAGATCAGGTGCACAGATCAGCTAGTTACATGAAGTTAGAGCTGCTTATTAAACACCAAGTAGAGATGTTAAAATGATAGGATGAGTCTGAAATTTAGTGTAGAGGGTATGCATTAAAGATCAAATAAAATGCTCGATTTATCCATACTAATGTCATTTAAGTCAGGAGGATATATGAGATCATCACAAAAAAATGAAGAAGAATAGAAAAAGAGATCTGAGGATTGAATCAGCAGTAATATAATATTTAGAGCAAGGGGAGTGAGAAGGAACCATAAATGAGACTAAGAAGGAGTGGTCAGAAAAGTGAAAGGAAAATCAAGAGTCAGTCTACTGTACTGAAAGTCTAAATAGAGTTCATCAATAGTGGTCAACTTAGCCAAATATTGAAGAGTCAAATAAGGTGAGAATGATAACTAACCATTGGATTTAATAGTGCATGCCATTGATGACCATAAGAGTACACCTTCCATGGAGCAATAGGAGCAAAAAGTTGATTGGAATGGACTGATGAGAGGAGAAGAATGGATATGGAGACAGCAAATATGGATCCTTCTGTCAAGAAAGAAAAGACCACAGCTGATTTTAAGTGGGTTGAAGTGGTGCTGAGAAGTGTGAAACTCTTCTTCTGTTGGTCTTTATATTCCAAGAAAAATAAAAAGTAACTGAGCATGAGACTATAGGAAGAAGATTTTGGAACGGCAACATAATGGAGAAAGGAGGATAAAGTATCCAAGAACATATTAAGGAAAGCAGTTGAAACAGCATTGAGAATACATATTGTTTCCATAACCTTGAGTTTGAAATGAGGTCAGGTGACAAGGTGGCATGTGTTTCTTCAGATATTTCAGATACAGAAAAAGCAGGCTATTGAATTGAAGTAAGGTTGTAGTTTGGCTAAGGACAAACAGTTAAACTAAAGAAGGGCAAGGGAATTGAGATAATGAGAAATTAAGAGATTAGTGACTGACCGTTGAATTTAAGATCGTGATGGAATGTCCTTAGGCCATATTTATTTCCTATTTTTCTCTGCTTCTAAAATGCTATTGGGAGGCCGAGACCAGATGATCCAGGTTCGCGGCCAGCCTCAGCTACCTAGTGAGGCACTCCGCAACTTAGTGAGACCCTGTTCAAAATAAAGAATAAAAAAATAGGGCTGAGGGCATAGCTTGGAGATAGAATGCCCCTGAGTTCAATCCCCAGTACCGCAAAAAATAAAATAAAATGCTATTGGAATTTTAGGTGAAACAAACCTTTGTTTTATGGGACTATACAAGACTGTGGAGTATATTTAGTATCCTTGGCTCACTTCACCACAATTGGCAACACACCATCACAAATTAAAGGAACAATATATAATCTTTGACAATTGTTTAAGCCCATTGCATTTTCTTTTTCACTAAAATGAATTTTTCTATATGCCCCCAAAGCAAGGCTAATCTAACAGTAAAATGCTTTGCAAATACAAAACTCAATCCATTCATCTACTTGTTATATACGGTACAAAATATGCCAACAAGGAAAAGTTAGTGTGTGAGTCAGCTTTTCATCATGTGCCCAAAATACCTGACAAGAACAACTTGGAAGAAGAGTTTATTTTGATTCACAGTTTCAGAAGATTTAGTCCATGGTTGGCTGTCTCCAAGAAAGAAATATCATGGCAGATGGGTATGGTAGAGGAACGCTTCTCAGCTCAGGGCAGCCAGAAAGCAATGTAGGGGGGAAGTAAGGAGCCAGTGAGAAGATTAAACCCTTTGAGGGTATATCTCCAGTGACCTGTTTCCTCTACCTACAGCCCTCATCCCAGTAGTCCATTTATGCAACAAAGGATTAATCCACTCATAAGTTCAAACTCTTCATGATCTAATAACTGCCTAAAAGCCCCACCTCTGAACCTTGCTGCATTGGGAACCATGCTTTCAACATGTGAGTCATCTGGAACACATTCTAAATCCAAACCTTATCAGTTAGGTTAACATTCTGAAAGTATATTTCACTGGACATACAAGAATTTCTACCAATCATGAAAATAGTTGTTATGTTTTTTAACAATAGAATTAATCTAAGTGTTTTGAGCATTTGTATGTGTATCTGGAATGTATTAAGTATTGATATGCATAGCTGGCACAACACCAATTGTTTTATCTGCAGCATCTGATTTGCTCTTTACAGAGTGTTCTGAAGTATATATTACTCTTATCTCCACTATATAGGAAACAGCATGAAAATGTGCTTATGACTCAGAGAATGGAGTAATATTTTGTGATTTTACAGTGTGTTTGGTCACTTTCATCCATGTGTTGACATCAGATAGCTTCAAGCTGCCCAGGCAGCCCTGTTGGAATCCACTTTCCTAGACATAAACACACTTTATTCTTTTGTCCCTTAGTTCCTCAAACTTTTATTTTTACATTGATGACTAAAATTGAGATCTTTTATATATATATATATATATACACATTATATATATATTACTAAAAAATAAGCCATTGGAATATATGCCCTCCAAAATATTGTTTAGTGCATATTAAACATCACATGAAAAAACTTTCAACTTTGGAGAAAACTTTCACCTTCTTAAATGGTATGTCATAAAATATTAATGACATTCGTTAATAAGTGAAATGAAAGGCAAAATGTCTTTGGCTTCTATGTAGTTACCATCAGTATATCCACAGAATATATATGTAGTTCTAACTACGTTACACACAGTGATATAAATATAATACTGGTCACTTGTGTCCCCTTGATTGATATTGTATTATACAAAGTTCTTTCCCTTCAGCTCAATAACCTAAGAAATATAGCTGTCTATTTAAAGAAGACATTTTCTTGTTTGGCAGAACATTGTCACCATACAGTATGTGCATAATATGGGTATAGTATGGTCCTAATTTGTGTATGTATGTGCCAGGCTTAGAAAAGTCACTTTAAGTTTTACTGAATTCATTTTAGAGTTTAACACTTTCTTTTGACATGATTTATATTCTAAGGAGATCTCAGCTTTTTCCTGCTTGAAACTCAGCAAAATGACATTAGATAGAGAAAGGTATATACTCTTATTATAGCAGTGTCTGCCAAGGCTGCAGTCCTATTGCAAGAAACCTGTCAGAATTTTCAATGTGAGCCTTCCTTCTCTAGGTATGATTTAATCTGCTAACTCCTATTACTCCCTGAGAGCTAGCCTGTGCAGCCACCCCATATCTTAGAAAAAAAATCTATACATATACATTACTGTTTTCCATACCAACCTTCCCTAAGAGTTATAGTTGTATTGTTTCAAAATTATAATTACAGAAACTGATTCTAAATTGGAATTGGGGTCTCTTTATAGAACTGGAGGCTAGTGAACCTCTCATGTTAATTTATTCATATTGATTGCAATATTGATTATATTAATACCAATTGATAAATGTGGTAGGATGAAGGATTCCCCCCATTTAAAAAGTTGCCCACATCCTAATTCACAAAGCCTGTGAATCTTATATGGTGGAAGGGATTTTATAAATGTGATTAAGTTTAAGGAATTTGAGATAGAAATATTGTCTTAGATTACCAAATCTAATCACATGAAGTCTTAAAAGTAGAAGAAGAAGGCAGAAGAAAGGATCAGAGTGATGTCATAAGAGAAAAGGAAGGAGAGATTTTAAACACTTAAGAGACTTGATCTGCCATTTCTAACCTTGACAAAGGAGAACCCCATGAGCCAAAGAATGTGAACCACATTCCTTGCCGTCTAGAAGACGGCAACAGGCATTGGCTGACAGTCAGCAGATTTGGGAACCTCAGTTTTATAACCACAAGAACTAAATTCAGCCAACATCGTGGATGAGCAAGGAAATGGATTCCCCAGGAGAGGCTTCAGAAAGGAATGTTTTCCTGCTAACCCTACAATTTTAGTCATTTCACCCAGGAAGACCTATGTTCACATTCTCACCTATGGAACTGTGAGGTAATGTTTGTGTTGCTTTCAGCTGCTGAGGTTGTCAGAGAGCAAAAGGAAACAAATATTAAATGGATGCTTTATTAATACAAAGGGCACTGGCTGCTGAGTTGTGAAGGGATATACCAATCAGGAGAGGAACAGATTTGCTCTGAAATGTTAAGGAGCTGAAGAACTAGCTTTATTGGACACCAGCGCTAGTGAAACATTTTTATCCATAGGATTGTGAATCTAGGATATATGTACATTGTGCAAAAAGATTACGTTTATATTTAGAAAAGACACAGGAATTTATGTTAAAATATTCAACCAATTCAAATGATGTCTTCATAATGTTACACATATATAGATTAGAACTCACATATATAGATTAGAACTCAAAAAGTGAATCATTCATAATAAGTTTTACAATCTAGTGTATTTTTCACTTCTTTCAGAAGTGTATTTTGAGTCTAGATGCTCAAAATATAACAAAAAAGAAGAGGCAAATTTATAAAAGAATGTAACAATAGTATTTCTTCTCCCATATACATGTCGTATTGAGGATATATATTTGGAATAATAAATCCATTCACATGGATATAATTTAGATTGATCAAGTATATTTATTGAAGCTCAAAATATTCATTTAGAGGGGTATATTATTTTATGAGCAGTCATAAAATTAAAGCTTCATTCATAAGTTAAGTTGTATAAATATGAATAAGTCAAAGTTAATATGCTTATTGTTAGTTGTGCATATATTTTTGTGTAATTTAGAAAATTCAGTTACCTGGAAGATGTTTTAATTTTCAATAGATTAACTACCTAGGTAAGATAACAAGAGGCATAAAACTGATTCTTTATGAAACTAGATTAAGGGAAGAAAATATATCGATTATTCAGCTGAATTCCTGGCCATAGTCTACTGAAAACTGAGGCCTGTGAGTTTGAGTGAATAAAACAGTAAATTAGATTAATCTCATTTGATATGACTTTACTTTAGTTATATATCTATGACTTAAAAGATAAGAAGTAAAATATTGAACATATTCTGAAATTTTTTTAAAAAGTTTCATATTTCAAACCTTTACAAGGACTCAGGTGACTCATCTGAGTATGTTTTATGTTGACTATTGGATGGTCATGTGAATGACAGCAAGAAACTTCTGGAGCTGGAGAAGCTTAAAACCAAATGAACTGGAATAAAATAAACGTTAGATATTTCAGTACATAGTTTGTAGACAAAAACAATAGGTTCTTACCATTTATTATGCTAATAAGGCATTTGCAATTTTTCTTTGTTTTGTTTTGCTTTTACTAAACCTTGGTGAGTAGTGAATAAATTTTAACAAGATGACTCAAATGCTGTTTGGGCTCTTGTTCTTTTGTTTCATTTGCTAAATATAGCACCTTCCTAAAAGGTGCTCCTTCACCCAACCTTTTTTATCCATGGACAGAGCTACCAGGCTTTTCTATCTTTTTACTGTGATATAAAAAAGAGATTTATATTTTGTGAATTATACCAAAATAGAAATACATCAATTATCTCACTTTGCATAGAACCCAGCTTAACACCAACCCATATATATATAAATATGCTTATTGAATTGTCTAATATTAACTAAAGTCATAACAATTGTATTTTGTTCAGAAAATTATTAGATTTTCTTGAATGTCAGATACATAAAATACGTATTAGAAAAGTTAACAATATGATGTATGTCCTTACCTAATGATTATGATATACATTAACATTTCTCAGTTCTCATTAGCTAAACACAGTGTAACTCTTAAAATGTCCATTATGGCATTAATTTGCTAAAAATTTATTATGTAACTTACCTTGCATAAAGAATATTTTGCCTGATATTCTTTTCTGTTTCAGTTTTGAACTTTAATGAATTTAAAATATGTTGCTAGATATGATCTTTTTTTATAAAGTGTTACTCCTTATCTATATTATGCTATTTCATTACTTTACTCTTAATTTATTGTTTTAAATAAATAAATTGCATGATTATCTCCAGAGGACTTTTTAAAAAAGAATTTTGACCACCAAAACCAGAATATTTTAAAATATCAAAAGCCACTCTATTCTATGCTTATGAAATAGCATAAAAAGATGGAAAACTGAAAGGTCCCAAATAATGAGTAAGAAAAGCAGAGGTTTAGAGCACTATGGTTTTTGGCTGGTGGTAGCTGAATTTGTCAAACAAGCCAGTGTACTCAGTATCATATGAGAGAAAACTAAGAATTAGGTTATTCCAGTTATATATTGATAACTGGAATACCAAACCACATCAATTTTGGTAGTTTACAATGTATACACATTTTTCAGGAAAGGAATTTGGGCAGGGCACTGCAGATATGGCTTGTCTGTGCTCCATGATATCTTGGATCTCCACTGGGCGAACGTGAATAGTTGCAGGTGAAATGAATGGCTGTAGGTCACTTCACCTACATGTCTGACATATGGGCTGTAATATCCAAGGTTGGGCTCAGCTGAGACAGACAACCAGATATCCTACACATGATCTAAATATTACTTGGACTTTCTCAAAGCATGATGGTCTCAAGTAGGTGGCAGTCAAGGGCTTCAAAAGAAAATGTACCTATGAAACAAGGCAAGAAGTTGTAGAGCATCTTTCTACAATGTTCCATTGGTCAACACAGTTAAATACCCAGTCATCCAAACTCAAGACAAGTAGCAGGAGTATTCAGTGACACTAGTGATATGAGTGTCAAAGAAGTTTTTATCATGTTTTAAAACCATTGTAACAAGCCAGGTGTGATGGTGCATACCTTTAATTCCAGTACTTAAGAGGTTGAGACAGGAGGAACAAAGGTTTGCAGTCAGCTTCAGCAACTTAGTGATGCCTTTCACAACTTAGTGAGATCCTGTTTCAAAATAAAATAGGGTTGAGGGTCTAGCTCAGAGGTAGAAAACCCCTGGGTTCAATCTCCAGTACCACAACAAAATAATAAAATAAAATAAAACCATTGTAACAAAAATAAACCAAAACTATGTCCCAACCTATGAACACATGAAATATTTAAGACTGAAAGCCAAGATTCAGGTTCTCTGTCATTATTTGCAATTTGACCTTTACAGATTATCTTTCCTGGAACCATTTTTGTTTTAATGGTAAAAGAACTGTCGTAGTGTTTAAAAAGTACCCAAAGTATTCTGACAGTTGAGAAAATAAACATAGTAAATTTTTAAAAAAATGACTGGTCTATTGTAATTATACGTGATAGTGAGATTCATAGTGATAAATTCATATATGCACATAATATTATTTGGCCTGTTTCCTTCCCCACATCTATACTTTCTCTCTCCTCTTCCCTCCCTGATCTACTTCTACTCCTCTACTGGTTTACTTTTCAGTGGTTCCCTTTTCATTCCTTTTTTTTTTTCTCTATCTTCCATATATGGGAGAAAACATGTGGCCCTTGATTTTGTGAATCTGGCTAATCTCATAAGATTCTTCAGCCCCATAAATTTTCTTGCAAATTGCATGATTTTGTTCTTTTCTATGGCTGAGTAAAACTCTCTTGTTTGTATATACCACATTTTCTTTATGAATTCTTCTGTTGATGGACACTAGGTTGGTTCCATAACTTTGCTATTGTGAATTGTGCTGCTATAAATGTGGGTATGCACATATCACTATAGTATTCCGACATTTAATACTTTTGGAAATAAGGAATGGTATAGCTTGGTCATATGGTGGTTCCATTTCTAGTCTTCTGAGGAAGGAACCTCCATAGTCCTCAACTCACAATGGATCAAAGACTTAGAAATTATACCAGAAACTTTGCAATCACTAGAAAAAAAACAAAAGAACAACTCTCCAACATATAGGCCCAGGCAGAGACTTCCTCAATATGACCCCCAAGGCTCAGTAAATAAACTTGAGTATTAAATAAATGGGATGGGCATCAAATTAACATATTTCTGCACAGCAAAGGAAACAATCAACAATGTGAAGAGACAGCCTACGGAAGGTGGGAAAATCTTTGCCAGCTACTCTTCTGGCTGAGAATTAGTATTCAGAATATATAAAGAACTCAAAAAACTTAATACCAAATAAACCCAATTAATAATTGAGCTATTAGACTCATAGATGCTTTTCAAAAGAAGAGATACAAAGAGCCAAAACATATATAAAAATGTCTAACAACCAGGGAATAATCAGGGAAATACAAATCAAAGTTACACTGAGATTTCATCTCACTGCAGTTAGAATGATATTCATCAAGAATACAAATAACAATAAATACTACTGAGGATGTGGGGGTGAAATTAATACTTACACATTTTTTGTGGGATTGTAAATTAGTACACTCAATAAGATTTTTACTAAATATTGATATATGATTATTTTTAGAAATAAAAATAGGTTCTGAAGTGACAGAAGGTTGCCCATATTCTTAAGCAACTGCTCACTTTTTAAATACATACTACTGTAGATCATACAGTGGTACATACAGGTTTACTTTATTCTCTTTTAGTGGATTTCTAAGAAATTCCTGATAAATTAATATTGAAACTGATTTCAGAAAATCACCATTAATAGATGGCCTACATTGGTTTTATTTAAGAGAAAAATAAAGGTCAGCAATTTTATATGTTGGCAGTTATGTTATAGATGAACTCAAAGAGGTATTTTCTTTCTTTCCCTCAGTGGGAGAAGTTACGGTTAAATGGACCAGAAAGCTCATGGAGCTTGGAATTAGGAAAATCTTTGCTGATACCATTTCAAAACAAGTGTATGAGGCACTGCACATTTAATTGGAAATGTTTTATATTAGTCATTAGTGCCATTAATAGCCTTCTGTTTTAACTGATAACATAAGTCCTGTGCATTTGCACATACTATGATGTAAATAGTATCTCAATGAGAAAAATGGATGAGGAGCCTGAAAATTAATGAGACATAAAAGCTTTTGACTATGACCTTGAGATGTGATGTGGTATTTATAATGTCAAATTGCTTTCCTTTTTTTTTTTTTTTTAAGTGGGAAAACATCTGTTTTATGTGGGATGCTCAGTAATGACTGAGAAAAGAGAGAGAAACACATTTTTAAATCCTCAGAAACACTACATAAAATCAAGCACGTACTGAAAAATCTAATGCAGTATGTGAAAGTTCACAGAATGCATAAAGGTTGCCCCTCACCATGAAGTATAGAATTGCTGCGCTGATGTGAAAGTGCATGAATAAAATAAGTACCCAAAGCTGCATAAATATTTGCACCCCCAGGAGAGTGTGAGAAAGTGTGTTTCATGTTGTGATTGATAGGATGCCTTTCATGGCCCACTTTGAACTCTTAGCAGGAACTTTGGAGTGTCCTGAGGGTCTGTCTGCCTTTGTGTGCCGGGAACTCTGTTTTCTTAGGAAATAGTAAAGAACACTGTTTGTACTCCCCTTTGTTCTAAAAGGGTACCTACAGTTTATGGGAATTAAAGAACTTAGCAGAAAAATCACAAACTTTCTTCTACATCCTATAGGAAATGCTCAGTTTTATTTTGAAGTTTTGGCCACTGTTTTCCTTCCCTTCTTTTTGTTCTTATTCTTCTTGTCCCCCCCTTCCTCTATACTTTCCTTTCTCATCCCCTCTTCTTCTTCCTTCTCTTCCTCCTTTACTTCTTGCCCTCCTCCTCCTCTTCATCTTCTTCAGTTCAGGGAGGCCATAGTTTTGCCTGTTCATAGCATATGTCTGATGAGGTGTACAGATTCTGGCAAGGAAGTGAAGTCTAAAAATCTGTGTAATGCATTTGCCCAAATCAGTAAATTTTGCATGCTTGAGAATGTCCCTGTTAAACATGAAGTTTTCATTGAAACACTTCATTGAAGTTGTGTGACTTGAGAAGTATCAGATTTCTACTTAAGAAATTTTCAATTTCCTGTCATTTAGGTTGAGGAATTTTAGAACTAAAGGTGTCAAATAATAAAATGTACCAATGTATAGTTTCCAAAATGAGTTAAACCTTACTTCATAAGAATCACAAAATAATTCAGGAAAATAGGCAGCAAAATTGTTGAAGTTTTTACACTAGAGATGATTTTAAAGCTCACTGAGTTACATAATTTCTTCAAAGATGTTTTTCTGTGGAAGACTCAAACTGAGGCATTTCAGCTCTCTTTAACTCCATAATCTATATTTTGGTTTTGGCTTTGTTCTTTGCTTTTTAAATGACACATCTGAATAAGCAGAACCAACACTTGGAATTCTTTTTCAATGTGTTTCCTCAATGTAACACTTTCAGAAACTTCTCTGAATTTCTGAATATATTTTAAAATACTTTTTATAAAACACATTTTTTATTGGTTACCAATATTTTTTACCTGCTAAAATCACAAATATTTCACTTTATTAAGATATTCTAGGTGGCAATATCAAATTTTTTCTTAATAGAGAGTTATTATTAATGGTACTTTCATCTGATAAAATTAATTGAATAATAAATAATATTGAAATATTAATTACCATGTATTTGGGGGCTTACTCTTATTTTCCCTATTATTTCTATATTTTAATAGATAATATATACTCATGTATGAATGTGTGCATATTTATATATACATAAATACAGGCACGTATTTTTCCTAATTTTACTCATATAATATGCCATCTATATTATTTAAGCATTTTATAGTTTCTTTTAATATAATTTAAAGCTAATTCTATGTTAACTGGTAGTTTCCTCAAAAATTTTAATTCTGTTGAATAGATATATACAAATTTGTTCAGCATTTGGAATCAAGGTTAATCATTGACTCTAGGTCTACAGTATGAGGGTTCAAATTCTGATTTTAACAGCTACTATCTTTATAATCTTGAATGCCTTACATATTCATTCTATACTTCAACTTTCTGATCTTTAAAATGAACGTAATAATAATATGCCTATCTCACAAAGCTGTGTGTATTGTTTTGAGAATTAAGTAATTACTATCTGCCAAGCCATAGTTCATGCAGGGTGACATTTAAACACAATATGAACTACCTGTCATACTCATCACTATCATTATTAACATGTCTGTTAACAATCCTGATTGATAAGAAGGGTATTTTCTATATTTTTCTACTGAAAACATTGCTTCAATAAATAATTATGTGTCAGATTTTATCCTATATATGTCAGTATAAATGTTGAATACATCTCTAGAAAGTGGAATTGCCATGTTAAAATGTGTGTGTATTTTTCTGGGCATGGTGGCATAAGCATGTAATTCCAGTACTTGGGAGGCTGAAACAGGAGGATCACAGGTTCAAGGTCAGCCTCAGATACCTGGTGAAGCTCTCAGCAACTTAGCAACACCTTGTTTCAAAATAAAAAAAAATAAAAAGCTTGAAGTAGAATGCCCCTGGGTTTAATCCCCAGTACCCTCGCACACAAAAAATTGTGTAGACATTATAATTTTTAGTTAGTGTCATATTGATTTTATATATTTTATACATGAGATGAGAGTAGTTGATTCCCCAGATCCCTTGTTAATCAAGTATGTTATTAATCTTTTGTCAATCCGATGGGTGAAAAATGGTATTTTTGCAAGATTTTTCTCTTATTATTAATAAAATGGTATGTCCTAATGTAAAGAAAGAGTACTATTTTATTTTCTACATAGCACTTAAATTCACAAAGCCTATCTTAGCCTTAATGAATTTCAGAATAATGAGAAGCAAAAAAGTGGTGCTGTTAAAATAAATTCTATATGCCTTGTATAGATCATGAAAAATAGGTTCTGCATAAACACCTTTTATGAATTCCTTATTAAAAATGTCAAGTATTTTCATCTCCTCTTAGACATAAAATAACTTGTTCTTTAGAGTTAAATTAATTGTCCCAAAGACACATGATAAATATATGAACTAAGATTAGGGAATGAGTAGGTCTTAATTTTAATCCTGCATCTTTGTATGATTGATACATCATACATACCAAGTGTTTGAGTGTGTGTGTGTGTGTGTGTGTGTGAGAGAGAGAGAGAGAGAGAGAGAGAGAGAGAGAGAGGCAGACAAAGAGATAGAGGGTCTTAAGGGAAATATTTAAAAAGGTAAACATAAAGCCAGTGGTGCACACCTGTAATACCAGTACTTGGGTGGCTAAGACGGGAGTATTACAGGTTCCAGGACAATGCATACTAATTTAGCAAGACCCTGTTTCAAAAATAAATAAATAAATAAATAAATAAATAAATAAAGTAAAAAAGGCCATAGTAGTGTCTTAATTCAGTGATAGAATGTCCCTGGGTTCAATTCTCAATAACACACACACACACACACACACACACACACAAACACACACACACACTATGTAAAATTAAATCAAGGATACATCTCACTATCACTAAAGTAATATTGTCACTTTGAATAGTTTAACTTCTAAGAGCTGCAATTTTCACATCCATACAGTAGAATAATAATAAAGCCACACTATAAGACATTGGAAAAATTTTAAAAATGATTGTGAAGCATGCTTTTGAAATTCTAAACTTCCATGTAAATGTTAGTTTTGAATACATATGGCTCAGTAGTTGGGTCTCATAACTTTTTTGTGTATATGGAATTGGGGATTGAACCTAAGGGCACTTTTCCACTGAACTAAATTCCCAACTCTTGATTTTTATTTCTTTGAGAGAGATTTTCACTAACCTGCCCAGCCTGGCCTTGAGCCTCCTGCCTCAGCCCCACCAGGGAGCTAGGATTATAGGCATGCACTATTACATTCAACATGGGTTTCCTTGTTTTTTTTTTTTTTCTTTTTAAAATTGTTATTTATTTGGTGATTTTCTGTTCTTCCTATATGATCACTCAATGCTATGCATTTTCCTCTTAGTATATATAATAATGGGATATAATAATGGGATTCACTGTGATATATTCATACATGTGCACAAATATTTTGGTCAATTTCATTCTCTAGTCCCTCCCTTTCCCTCTCTGCCTCCCTTTCCACTAGGATGGTTCCATAATTTAGTTACTGTGAACTATACTATTATAAGCATGAATATGCATCTATCACTATAGTACTCTGACTTTAATTATTTTGTATAAATACCAAGGAGTGGGGTAGCAAATCCTTATGGTGGTTCCATTCCTAATCTTTCGAGGAAACTCCATGAGATTTCGGTAATGGTTGTACAAATTTACATTTCTACCAGTAGTGTATGTGCTCCTTTTTTTCTCCATCCTCACCAGCGTTTATAATTATTTCTACTTAAGACCGGCATTTCCTGATTATTAAAGATGTTGAATATTTTTTTTTTTTTTTCAGTACTGGGGATTGAACTCAGGGGCATTCTACCTCCGAGCTATACCCCCAGCCCTATTTTTTTTTATTCTTTATTTTGAAACCGAGTCTCACTAAGTTGCGGAGTGCCTCACTAGGTAGCTGAGGCTGGCCACGAACCCGGATCCTCCGGTCTCAGCCTCCCGAATGCTGGGATTACAAGCGTGCGCCACCACGCCCAGCTTGAATATTTTTTTCATGTATTTTTTTGGCTATTTGTACTTCTTTTGAGAAATGTCTATTTAGTTCACTTTCCCATTTTTTATTTCTTTTTGGTGTTAAGTTTTCGAGTTCTTTATTCTGGATATTAATTCTGTAGCTGGCAAAGATTTTCTCCCATTCTGGAGGGATTCTCCATGCTATTGTTTCCTTTGCAATGCTGAAGGCTTTTAATTTGATGCCACACTGCTTATTGATTTGTAGTATTTTCTGAGCTTTAGTAGTCATTTTGAAAAAGTTGTTGCCTGCACCTATATGTTGGAGTCAAAACTGGTTTTTTCTACCATTTGAAAAGTTCTGACCTAATTTCTAGGTCTTTGAGTTGACTATTGTGCGGGGTGAAAGATAGGGATGTAGTTTCACATGTGTTGCTATGGCTTCATCTTCTTCTTTTACATTGAGTCCTTTAGTTGGTATTTATTCATACTAAGCACTTGGCTGGGGTATACCTTTATTTCAACTTGTCTGCTCAGAATAATCCAAGTGTTAGATGAGAGAGTAACCTCCAACAATAGTGGTAATGTAAGAGCATACCCTATGTCAACATATGCTATAAAAGTTATTACTAATAGTCTCTTGTGATTCTGTTAACCAGAGTAAAGTTTATGAGAAACAGTATAGAGTAGGCTGAAAATATTAATCATTAATAATAGTATAATAAATTGATTGGGAAGGGGGATAAAACAAAGAGAGCAGAGAGAAAAAACAAAAAAGAAAGAAAAAGTATGTGGAAGAGAAGGGAGATAGAAGATAAAAATACGAATGGGAGAAAGGATGAAGGAGAAGAGATGGGAATGGTGATGAGAAGAGTTATCTACAGAGGATCTAATTAATGACAAATATATAAAATTAGATAGAACTCTTAGAAAAACACAAAAGACACTGGGAAACATTTTATATCCAGCAGTTAATGCGATAACAGTCATAAAGAGACCCAGTTTCATTCTTATTGAGTTTTAAATAATACAGCCATTTTTTTTATGGAGTTTCAATTTCAGAGTCTTCCAGCTATGGGGTAGTTTGTATGATATAAATATCATGCTATTTATTTGTTCTCAGCTCTGACCTAAACTGGCCAAATTATTAGGGGAATCTGTATCCTGAGCTTCACCCCTCCATACCTGGCAGCATCTCTTGGAGAAGGATTGTCTGATTCAGAGCTGACTTCCCCCTCAGGATGGCTTTGTTACTGTGACCTGCATGGGAATGTATGTGTGTTAGGGCTGTTGGTTAGCCCTTTTATCTGAAGTACCTGTAGATCTGTCTAGATTGGGTTTCTACTCTCAAAGGCTGGGAAGAAGTGTATGGGATGTGTCAGTGTGTCCTCCAGACCCTTCTAGGCATGGACTAAGGTCATGCATGCATTATGGTAGGCTTTATAGAATGATTCATTTCCATCCAACCTGGTCTATCCCACTTCCACCCTTTGTTGGCCATGTTCCTTATCTGAGATTTCTAATGAAAGCTCCCTTGCTCTTCTTAACTCTGTAGACTTCTAGTCCTGCAGCCATGGTTCTGGTTACTGTCCTGAGCTTCTGCTATCTCAGTTGGAGTCTCATTCCTGTGCTCAGACTAACCCATGGCATGGGAACCCACTGATCCAGTGAAAAGTAAAACCTAAGTGGGTATTTAGTCTTGGGCAGGACAATAAACAAACAAAAAAAATAGAGAATGAAATTTGAAAAACAAAGGTAAACTGTGTGGGTATTTAGTCTCCTACTGGGGAGGTCTAGACAAAAGGTCTTTTAAAATTGCTACTGCTCCTCCACTTTCACTATCCCTGCTGGAGAATGCCAAGACTCTCTCTCCTGCATAGTCTCAGCTTGCCCTATCTGCTTTGGTTACAACTGTGTTAGACAGTGGTGCCTGTTTTTCTTAAAGTTGGTGGGAGAATTTTTCATCTTGTTGGGGGGAGTTTCCCCTCACCCACTGAGTCACCACATGCCCAGCACTGCTGCCATATATTCCTTTTATTAACACTCTTCCTATTCTAGAAGCAGATAAACTGGTATTTTTGTTTTTTATATGGTTTCTGGCTCTGTGAGTTGCCTACCAATGTTTCCCCACAGCCTTCCTACCTCAATATCCTGCAACAGGACTATTGTTTTAAGTCAATCTCAGGGAGCTGTTATATTTTGGGTTCCTTTGGCCAGCCATTTTTCTCCATTCCCCCCTTACATTTTGAATCCTATTTTTTATAATATCCATTTCTTGCTAAAATAAAATGCCACAAATTTTAAAAAATTCACTTCATACTGATTTGATGCAATAATATGGTAGTCAGAGAAGCTTGCTCTGGAGAGTTATACAATTCTGGAGACAGTTTTATACATTGACAACAATAACAGGAACAATGACAATAGCTAACCTTTATTAAACATTTACAAAATGGTAAGTAGAATTTTAGATTGTTAATTTGAATCCTCTCCACAACCCTCTATGGTAGACACTGTTGTATTATCTCCATTTTTTTCAGATGTGGACTTGAGAGGAAGAGAGAGTAAGAAATTTACTGGGCTCACATACAGCTAATAGGAGCTGTTTTACCCTAGGCAGTCTAGCTGGAAAACCATGCTCTTTCTATTGTACTATACTCTGTCTCTGACGCTGTCTGTGCTGATTTTCTCTTTGTGAAATGTGTTCTCTGTCCTATATATGGTTGATCTCTAAAATCGCAGTGCAGGGAGCAGGTGTACATAAAGCTAATTACTATTCTAGTGCTCTACAATAGAAATTGCAAAGGATTAACTTTAATACTTAAGTAACCCACTATTAATAAATCAGCTGTAAAACTTAGCATGGTGGAATTAAAAGTTGTGCAATGAGATCAGATCTAGTCAGATCCAACTTCTCAGCTGATGTAGGAATTCATTTTCCATCATCCCAGACAGACAGACCTCCATTTAAGTATCTTCAGAGATAAGTATACCCTACAAAGCATCTCACTCTATTTTCAACAATTATAGATAATTGAAGTTAATTCTAATATAGCATAAAAATATACTCCCGACCCTAACATTCTTAAATATAGGTTCCATTTTCACACTATAAACAACAAGTTTTCTTCCCATCATACTTGATAAACTTTCAAACATTTCAAGAAAACAATTATGTTTTCTTTTAGTCCTCTCTTTTTGAGATTAAATTCTCACATTACCTTTCTAGACCTCTCATTCACAGGCTGGAGCCATCAACATCCTGGTCACACCTCTTTGGATGAACTCTAATTTGTCAACTACTCTCTTAAATGGTGTGTCAAGCATTGATCATAGGAATCTGGATGTGCTCTGATTAGCTACCATTGCGGCGGATTGCAGCTTCCTTAAATCTGCACACTAAGTTTCTTCTTAATATGAAGTATGTTGTTTGCCCATATATCACAACATATTGAAAATGTATTTGTGACATAAAATATGCATTGGGTGCTGGAATTTGCATTATTATCCTAGCATATAGAAACTGGCAAAAAGTGATGTCATGTAGTTGATTTATGTGGGTAAATGTCTAAATGACTTAAATATTGATTTTTCCCCTTCCACTGCAGATCAAACTTTCCAAATGCTACAGGTTCCTTATTTTAAAATAAATGTATTTATGGTTTGCCAGTCAGCAGTACAGTAAGCTCCTATAAGTAAACTCAGATCACCAAAAAGCTTAAGTAGACATATCTGCTTTGGACTGTTTTTAGGACTGATAGAGATAAGAAGAGAGAAACTAATAAAGACAGATTTTAATAATAACTTCAAGGTATCTCATGGGGTAGTGCAAATTTATCCTAGTTTTTAATGCTCTCTCCATTTACAATACATTGGAATGACATATGGTGATGAACTTGATTAAAATTCAGCAGATATTTATGCAGTAGCTACTATCTGTGAAATGCTTATGCAAAGTACCATAGGGAGACATTAAGACATGAATAAGCTCTGAGTCCTTCCATCACTATGATCTTTCCCAGAAATCTTAAGATTTTTTAAAAGTGCATTTAGAATCATGAAATAAATATCATTGCCATTAGGCTTTTAGTGTGAAGTGTCTGTGGGATTTTAATTTTGAAAACTATGCTTCTTAAAACACTATGATTGGAAACATTTGTTGAATATAACATATTATGGGGCTAGGTGCCAGGTGAGGAGTTTATATATATTTTCTTATTTCATCCTCAAAACAAACTTCTGAGGCAGATGTAATTCAGCTTATTTTAGTGAAGATTAACTGAGGCTCTGAGAGCATTAAAAAACTTTCTCAAGGGCCACATAGCATTGAAAGAGAGCACCAGAAGGCAAAACTGGGACTTTAAAGGTTCCCAGAGAGAGCTGGAGATACATGTTTTATGTGATTTATATATGACTCCTGTAGTAATAGACATGATAGATAATAACACAACTCCACCTATTTATTCTTTTTATTTATTTATTTTTCTGGTTCTGGGGATTGAATTTAGGGACATTCTACTTTCAAGTTATACCCCCAGCACTATATTATTTTTATTTGAAAACAGAGTCTTGCTGAGTTGCTGAGAGCTTCTCTAGGTAACTGAGGCTGGCCTTAAACCTGTGATACTCCTGTCTTGGCCTCCCAAGTCCTGAGATTATAGGCATGCATCACCATGCCTGCCTTCCACCTGTTTATTCTAAGACAGGACACTCATATGTGTTCATCAGCCTGTTGGCTCTGCTCTGGAGTATGGCTTAGTATCAACTGCACCTTAGGAATTATCTTCTAACATTCACAACCAGCTACTACTACTGTAAGGACCACCTGCAGCTCACAAATGAGGGGGAGAGAAAAGGAAATGGTGGTAGATCAATACCATTTAGCATATAATCAAGACAACATTCTAAGACTAGTTGTTCTGGCTTCTGTTTGTGGGAAATAAGTAAACTGCTACTTCAGCATATCCTCCATCTCAATACTGTACACTGAAATGAATTGAACTCATCTGAACATCCAGTACTTCAGACCATGTTCAGCGTTATTAGAGGTGTAAGCATTGAGGATTGCCTACAGGCAAGAAGAGAATTCTGTTTTCTACACTTTTATTTCTCCCTTTGCAACAAAGGGAGAAAGAACTGTACAATAGCCATATACCATCCAAGATAGTAAATTTCTTTAAAATTTAAATTTCTTTTAAATTTTCTTTTTGAGAGAAAGGTTAGCTAAAATTCTCATTCAAAGGAAAATAGTAATGCTAATATTTTTTTAGTGTTCTCATACATTTTTCCCACAAGATTATGCATTTTGTTTCCACTCATTTGTCATTTATGTAAGAATAATAAGTCTATCTACCTAATGGGACTTGGGATAAAATGTTTCCTGTTATTTTCATCCGCATCCATGTTCTGTATGATGAACATGGCAGTTTTCTATTTTCTTGGCAGAGACCTTGGAAGAATTTTAAGCCCCAGTCAGTAAGAATCCTATGTCTATGTAAAGCCATAATTTGTGACTTATATTCGATAAGATCCATGTTTAATTATGTATTACATGTATTCTTGTATGGAATATTTACACATAAATTAATGTAGCTCATAGCAAGAGTAGCAATGGAATGTTCAATCCAAACAAACATAAGTAAGTAAATGGAAAATAAACAGCTGTTGCAAGACCCTGTTTTTGAGTCTGGGCCTGGGAACGCAAAACAGTTTTGAGAATTTGGCTGCTACTCTTACTCACATCTGTTGAGTTTGTCCTGTTTCAACTCAAGATTTTATCAGTGCATGTCACAAAGTTATCGAGTAGTTCTCTAAGTCAGAAAGTTTAAAGGAAACATTAAATGCTAATTTATTGTATGGAATGTTATCTTTTTAAGTCCTGTATCATCTTCTGTGTAATGTTTAGTAAATCTAATCATAGGGTACATATTTTGTTAAAAGTCCCCAAATGGATCTAAGTGTTTGTAAAAGACACATGGGGTGAAAAAAATGAATCTACTTGCTGTATTTAAAAATTTCATTTGCCTACCAAATTGTGTTGGATTTCTTATTATAGGAGAACGGCTAATTGTCTGGTGATCAATTGCAACCGAAAGTACTCTGTTCTAATCCATCCATGAAAATCCTATTTGCTTTGAATTATAGCTGAACATAAGGAAAGTTTAATTTGGTCTTACTTTGTTACAGAGGAGTCAGAAAACTTACTTTGAAGATCAGTTGGTATTATTCAAGTGAATAAGCAATTTAACAAAAATCCACAGAGGTAATGTATATTAGCCCCTCACTTCCTCTATAAATGTCTGTCACAATTATCCCACACCAGGACCACCACCCATCAAAACATTATAGTGAGTCAGAAGTGGTAGTGCACACATGTAATTCCAGTACTTGGAAGGCTGAGACAGGATGATCACAGGTTCAAAGGCAACCTCAGCAATTTAGTGAGACCCTCAGCCACCTAGTGAGACTGTTTCCAAATAAAAAATAAAGTAGTCTTGGGGTGTAGCTCAGAGAGAAAAAGGCCCCTGGGTTCAATCTCCAGTATCAAAAACCAAACAACAAAACAAAACAAAAACAAAAACATTATAGTCAATGTCTCTTGTCATTATAAACAAGAAATGTTGTGTATAAATATTGTCTAGGAGCCAGGAGCAGTGATGCACTTAATCCCTGTAATCTTGGGGAATTGAAACACAAGGATCACAGGTTTGAAGCCAGCTTCAGCAACTTAGTGAGGCTCTCCACAACTTAGTGAGACCCTATCTCAAAAAGTAAAAAATAAAATAGGGTTGGGGGTATAGTTTGGAGGTAGAATGCACCTGTATTCAATCCCCAGTGTCCCCCAGACACATCAGAATAATTAATTGTGTGATATAATTAATTAATTCTAGGACATAGTTTGTGAGAATTTGGACAGTTATGGTAAACTGAGAAGAATGAACATGATTGAGTAATTCTGTGGACAGCTGAAGGTCTGAGCTGCCAGGATGCTGATTAATCCATTAGTGCTAGCTAATCATGGGAGAATCTCTGAACATCTGCCCCAGTCTCTGTTTCTGGCCCTGTCCCATTCATAACTTTTATCAGTATTTTTTTGTACTTATGAAATTTAGATGACATCAAATTTTAAGGAATGGAAAACTATCAGGTGGGACTGATAGTCCTGTTTAAGTCTAAAAAGAACAATCCTAAATTCCATTTTTTTCCTCATGACTGCTAATTATGGCACATGTGAAGAAGACATAGCTATTGTGAAAGAAATACTCTATTAATACTGTGTAGTGGTTTTTATCAAAAAGAAGAAAGAAAATGAGGATTGAGTAAAATGAAAGAAAGAAGGCAGCAAGGAAGAAAAAGAGGAAGGGAGGAATGGATGCAGGCAGGAAGACTAGGTCCTCAAGGTTTTGTCTTTGTATCCCTTGGGGCACATGATCTGACCTCTTGCTTTCTAGAATGCATGGTCTCTGACATCTACAACTCTTAGTCCATCTGTAACTTTAAGATCTCCCATATTATTTCTGCTTCTTCTATAAGTCTACGTCCTATTGCCTTTGCTCTATTCTAGTAATCATCAGGCTTTGAAAGAAGAAAAAAAAATGTGCTCTTATTTCAATGTTATAAATGTATGGAAAAACACAACAAAACCTTAAAGTGGAATATTGTTTCTGTGTTAAAAGAAAGCTCCATGAATAGATGCATTAATAAACACTTTTGTGGGAGAGCTACCTTTTGAGTTTAAGGCTCAGAGGCTTCTGAATCCGGCAAGATGAATCACTTGTCCTGTTTGTGATACTAAGTGAAAATTGACAGGTATGTTTAATTTATCCTGTTCAGTATTACAAAGCCTTTTCCTCATTTGATTTTAGTGTAGCCCTTCTGAAATATTTGCTCTGGTAAGCAAAAGCAAATATTAGATTTTACACTCCATTTAGTGGGATAACGGTGATGATAATATGACATCAGAGAACCAACTATTCCAGGTTTGTTTTATGAAAAAGATTTTCCCTCCAGATACATTGTCCTCCATAGGTCATCCTATCTCCCCTCAATTCATATTTCTTGAGATGGGGAGAGGAGGGTAGAACACAAGCAGCCACATACTAAATATTTTTGTAAAGCTTAGTTTTATGAATTACCTTTATCCTCTTCCTCTCATGAGGGAAAACTTTCCTGCCTCATTAAATCTGTAATGCAATGTGTGCCATGCACGCTATATTATTATGTCTGACATTAGGTTATATAGTGCACAGTAACTCTAATGCTACTTGCAAACAAGCTGTTTCTTTCCCCTGAAGGTAGAATTAAAACAGGTACTCATGGGAAACAGTTATTTCTAGTGTTCTTTTCTTAATGAGGTGGAGCTGAGGATCAAGAGAATGAAGGGCTTAGCCCTGTACCATCTCCAAGAACGGCTGGGTGCTGCTCCTTTCCTTACAGTGGAAAATTCCTTCTCAATTTGATGTGTGAATCTCTCTGAGGAGAATTTCCCTTAGCAAATATGGAGAAAGAGATAAAATGCTAAGTCTTTGGGGACCTTTATGCAATGAACTCTTCTTACTAACTTCACTTTTTCTTTGTACTGAAAAGGGATACAACTTCATCTCTGGTGAATATACTCAAATCCATCTAGTAAATAACATAACGGTGTTGCAGTAAACTGAAATTGTAGTTGTTTCTACCTGTGGAAACTCATATTTCTCTAGCCAATAGATTGATAACAAGTTAGTTCCTAAAGAGCAGGAGAAAATGAAATGTTTTATTTGTTGCATATACAATGTTCTATAAAATTACAGAAATCGATACTGTTCCGCAAATGAACTAATTTGAAACTCTTAAAGGTAAAATGTATATGTTGAGCTTACAAAGCCCAAAATTGTAGAAAATTAAAGTTATACAGAGTACACATGATTGACTAATGTCACCTTATGTTTGGTGGGAATTCTTCAATGAATTCTAATGGGTAGATTTGTTTATGCAGAGTACTACCTATTCTAGAATCATTTAGTTCTACTACTTGTTGTAGTTGCCACTCATTCCTTACCAGACTTTGAAAATATCGCTAAAAAGCCTTTTTCCTCCAGTATTATGAATAATGAGACATCAAGCCAGCCAAACAAACAAACAAACAGCATTTGGGTGGTCAGAGAGCTAAAGGGATGAGGATTCAGCAGGAAACTTAGTGTAAGCAAACCTAAGTATCAGAATGAACTGATATAAAAGGAGGCTAGACCAGAAGTTTCCCAACTTTCTTGACTTATCATGCTCTTAGTACGTGTAATTTTTTTCATGGTGCCTCCTTGCCAATAAAAATATGCACAATTCCATTTATTAAGTAGCTGGGGAAGATAACTTGATAACAGTCATTTAAAAATGTTTTGCACATAAATTCAAGGAGAGTATTACTATTTATTTCCTTTATCAATAACCACAGTTAGCTTACTGATGGAATGTGGTATCTGTTGTGTAGTACGGTGTGGGTGTGTCCACTGGGGATTGAGTTCAGAACCCCAAGGATACCAAAACCCATGGATACTCAAGTCTTTTATGTAGAATGGCATGATATTTGCGTATGACCCTTCCAACCCTCTCATTTGGTTTACATCATCTCTAGATTACTTATAGTACCTGATGCAATATACATGCTACGTAAATAGTTTTACACTATATTATTTAGGGAATAATGATTTTTAAAAAGTCGGTACATGTTCACTACAGACACTATTTTCTTTTACTGTTTTCTATTCAAGATTGGTTAAATCTGAAGATACATAACCTGAAGATATCAAGGGCCAACTGTATACAAATTCTTAAACCTGAATGTTAGATCATACAATGCTAATCTAATTCCTATTCCACATTGATTTTGTGCATTTTTCACTTTTAACCATAGTATCCTCTGAAAAACGTAGCAAAGATATGAGTATGCATAAATAAAAACATAGCTTAACATTGTAGAGCATCTTTGGAAGGAATATAACATTATTTAATTTTAAAGTTATGAACTCTCTTAGTCTAGTTGCTGGTGTGCTGTCTAATGGATATTTAGTATTTTGTTTTCTTCAAATGTTTACAATATCTCACAGTACCTTTGTGAATTAACTTCAGGGAACTGGAGCACCTCTATACACAGTTTGTGATCAGGGATAGATAGATCTTAGAGGATACTGCAGCTGCACAGAGACTCAAAAGATATTACATGTCCCTAACGTTGGTAATTCACTAAGTGCAGAAATAGAATTGTTGATGCAGCTTTCCCCAACAAGAAAACTGAAGTCAAGAAATGAATTCAGACACTTGGTGAGCATGAAGTATGGAATAGCAGTGCGCTTAGAAAATTAGACAAGTAGTATTTCAAGAGAATAGGCTGAGTGACTAATCTGACATAAATAATAAAATGAAAACAAGATTATGTTGCACATTAGGTTTCTGATATAAATAAAGTATTTGTCTCAATCCAGTTATACAGGTTGGAAAAGTTCTCGAGTTTGGGTCCTTGGAACATTCAGATAATGAAACTAACTAGATATGTTGAGCATTTGAGACATTATTGGATAATCATTAGTATATGACCCATGGAGTCAGTTGTGTTCAGTCCCCCAAATTTACATGTCTAAGTCCTAATCTCCATGACCTCAGGATTTGCCTGAATTTAGATGCAGGAACTTTAAAGAAGTAACTAAAGAGAAGTCATAAGGGTGGGCCCAAATCCCATATGACTAGTATCTTAGAAGAAGAGAAAATTTGGACTAAGACCTACCACAGGAGGACTATGTGAGGACACAGAGAAGAGACAGCTGTCTCTAAGCCAAGGAACGGCCCTCAGAAGAATCCAACCCTGCTGACACCTCATAGCTTTCAGCACTGTGTTAAAATTAATTTCTGGTATTTAAAAGACTCAGTCTCTGGTACTTTGTTATGATGGCTTGAACAAATTAATATAGTATTACAGGATAGGCCCAAAGATGTATATATACAGTATACGTGTATATATTTAGATATGTAGGTTTACACTGTAGATACTCTATATCTACAAGTGTAGGCCTATACTGCATTACTACAAAGATCATCTACTACAGTATTTTTGTAGTAATACAGTATAGGTCCAAAGATATAGATTAAATACTAGTTATAAATGCAAGTCACTCCATGCGAGGGGGGATACACAGGACATGACAACCAAAGGAGAGTGAAAAAGAGTTTTAGAGACATCCAGTCACTGAGTATAGAGGAAGGAAAAAAAAAGTATTTATAAATGAGACAGAAGTTGACCAGGACATGGAGGATATTATCAAGAAACTTCAGTGTGATTAAAGAGAAGAGTGAGAATCTTAAGAACTACTATATGCCACATAAAGATTAAGAATAAAATTAAGAGGTTTATTACCTCAAAATATACTACAAAGGTATAGTAAGTGAAAACAGCATGGTACTGGCATAAATGTAGACATACAGACCAATGTAGTAGCGTGGAATACATAGAAATTCACACACTTACTAAAATAAGACAAACGATGTTTGACAAAGGCGCCGAGAACATTCAATAGAGAAAGGACAGTCTTTTCAATAACTGATGCTAGGGAAACTGAACATCCACATGCAAAAGAATGAAACTACATTCCGCTGTCAAACCGTACACAAAAATCAACACAAAATATATGAAGGAATTAAATACAAGACCAGAAATGATAAAACCACTAGAAGAAAACAGGGAAAATACTCCATGACCTTGGTATGGCAAGGATGTTTTTGAATAAGACCTCAAAGGCACAAGCAACAAAAGTGAAAATAGATCAATGAGATTATATTAAACTAAGAAACATTTTCACAGCAAATGAAACAATAAACAGTCATGAGGCAGCCTACAGAATGAGAGAAAACATTTGCAAACTATATACTTGATCATGGGTTAATATTCAAAATATATAAGGAACTCAATAACAAAAAGCAAAAGAGAAAATTAATAAAAATCCAAACAACTTAATTAAGATGAGCAAAAGATCTGAATAGACATTTCCCAAAAGAAGACAGACAAATGGCAACTAGGATGTGAAATAATATTCAACATCACTAATCATCAGGGAAATGAAAGTCAAAACCATGAGATACCAGCTCATCCAATTACAATGGCTATCATCAAAATGACAATAACAAATGCTGTAACAAATGTAGAAAAAAGGGAAGTCTTGTACACTATTGGGAGAATGTAAACTAGTATAAACATTACGGAAAACAGTAAAGAAGTTCTTCAAAAAATTCTACCATATGATCCAGGAATCCCAACTTTTGGGTATATATCTAAAGGAAATGAAATCAGTATGCTGAAGAGATATCTGCACTCCCACATTTGCTTGTTACATCCATCGCTGCTGTTCATAGCAGACAAGATGTGGAATCAACTTAAGTATCCATCAAAGATGAATGGGTGAAGAAAATGTTCTGTATCTACATGATGTGATGCAATTCAACCATTTAAAATGAAATTCCATAATTTGAAGCAATATGGATGAAAGAAAATTTATGTTAAGTGAAATAAATCAGACTTAGAAAGAGAAATACACATGATCTCATTCATGTTGAATCTAAAGAAGATGATGTTATAGAGGTGGAGAGTAGAACAGTGATGACCAGAGGCTGAAAAGAGTAGGAGGGAGGGATGAAGGGACAGGCAGAGATTGGTCAATGGGTACAAAGTTAGGAAGGAGAAATAAGCTTTCTTATGCAGTAGGCCCACTATGGTTGAGGATATTGTACAGAATATTTCAGAAGAACTAAAATAGAGGATTTGAATGTTTTCATCACAAAGAAATGAGATATATGAGGTAACAGATATGCTAAATTATTACATGATGATGTAACATATAATATATGCTGATTATTACATGATGGGTATATGTATTAAAACATCTACTGTACCCCCAAAAGTATGCACAAGCATTATGTATCAATTAAAAATTAAAATTTAAGCTAGGTGTGTTGACACACACGGTAATCCCAGTGCTTGGGAGGCTGTGACAGGAGGATAATAGGTTTGCAGTCAGCCTCATCTATGAGGCCCTCTGCAACTTTGTGAGACCCTATTTCAAAATAAAGAATAAAAAATAGGGCTGGGGGTGTAGCTTGGAGGTAGAATGTCCCTGGGTTCAATTCAATTCCCAGTTATACACACACACACACACACACAGGCACATGCACACACACACAATTAAATTTTTAAAAAGGGGACATTAGTGGTTGCTATATAGCTTATAAATGACATTTAAAGAAACATTTTTAATAGAGTACTAAGTAAAGACAACTAGACGTAGGAGATTTTAAAAAAGACAAGATGAATAAAGAAGAATAAAGAAAATTAGTGCAATCTGATTTTCCATATCTCAAGATTTGGCAACTAAACTAATAAATGACCATGGATAATAGCTAGAGGAGACAACAAAGGTAAATGATGATTGGCAGTTCTGTGTACATTTGGATTGATGGAGAGTGAGGACTGGGATACTGAAAAGTTTGCAGAAGATTGAGGAGAAAGGTCAAGGAAGAGCCAAGCAAAGGTGGCATCTGGAGAATGGATAAGTGAATAGATGAAGAAGAGGTAGAGAATCCTTCAGTCAAAGCTATAGGAAAGAATAACAGATACTTTGAATATTTTCAAAGCTTATCTCTCCAAAACAATGTCTCTCACAAAAGCTATTTTCTCATAATTTACTTGTTATAAAGTCTTCCATACAATAGTATGTAGTTTTTGAGGAAGAAACATTTATTAGAAACATTAGGAAATGCTTGATGTCATGGCTTTGGAAGAGATTACAGAGTTAGAAGAAAAATAGAAGCAAAATCGTTTAATAGAGAGCAAGTTATACCCAGGGACACAATCTTTAAATTGAGGAATGATATCTGAAGCAATCCATCATAAGAATTACTGAAATCAAAACTTGGCTAAGTTATTATATAAGATTACAGATATACACCTTAGGGTAAATGAAAAAGGCAATGATTCTAATTCTGTGCAAATGGCTACTTGTGGCTTAGGGAAAACAGGTATGGTAACAGTATCATACATATGTTTAAGATGATCTGCTTTTCACACAACTTAGAAGGAATTAAAATGGGTTCACTCATGAAAAAAATTTTAGATGATTCAAAAAATGTTCAAGTAATACCAAAGTATGAGCGTGAAAGATGCCTGAGAACGCTGAGAATGTTAGGAAAGAAGCCAGGCAGGGTGGTGGACGCTTGTAATCCCAGTACTTGGGAGGCTGAGACAGAAGGATCTGGGTTTTCAGCCAGCCTCAGCTACTTAGTGAGTTCCTCCACAACTTAGTGAGACCTTGTTTCAAAATAAAAAGAATAAAAAATAGGACTGGGAGTAGAAAGTCCATCAAGTATAAGTTAAACTCAAATATTTTCTTATTAGCAAGAGAGAGTGAATTAGTCCTATTCCTATTCCTTAGTTCATGTGTTACTTTTATCACTGAATTGCATAAGACCCCTCTGTTTTCTATATATTTATTTGTTCATTTCCCTCCATTCTTAACCTCCCTTTCCTCTCTAATATTAGGTACCTTAAAAATATTATAAATAGGCACAGAAACTACATTCGGAAATCAAAGTGAACACTTCCCACTTCATCTGTAGTCTTAAAACCTTGAATATTAAATCACATACACTTTTGCTTTTTATTGGCAGATATAAAATTACTTTTAATTCAAAATTCTTTATATTTGGGTATATATGATGTTAATCTCTTAAGTTAATTTGAGTTGATAGTCTTTTTAGATAAACATATTCAAGAAAGATAATAGCATGTAGTCATAATTCTAAATAATTGAAATATATTTGGAGGCTCAAAAATGTTTTGGAATGTTATAGGTCTGTGGGTCCATGTTCTTTCTCAAATTTTGTGTCTTCCTCCTACTAAATACTTTTTATTTAGAAAATTATAAGTAGTTCAATCCTCTTTGAAATATATAAAACTTCTTTTTCTGCTGCCTTTTTAGACTCCTCTTATTGAGAAAATGTCTAGCTGATTTGAACAAGCATGCTATGTGAAATTTTGGATGCTTTCTTAATAGAACCCAAACCTTTTATATAGATTCACCCCTCGTTACTCACAATAGTGACAAATGCTATAGTCCAGGCAGATATTTATTATTTTATATATGAAGAGACATTAGAGTAGGGCCATTTCTCTGAAGAGCAGGGGAATAAAAGTTTTCTGAATTTCAGTTCCTTCTAGAACACCATGCAATGAGCTCTTATAAGACATTGCAGAGCTGCGATTTAAAATCCTGTTTAATCAGCCATAGCAAACTCTGTGCAGTCCCCATGGAACAGTTCTGAACAGAATCAGGGTTCCTCCTCCTCCATCCAGTGTGCCGCCAGGAATTGCTTTCTGGTCAGAGTCAGCCATGAAGGGCCATAGAGAACCAACGGCTGGGAAGCTGGGTCTCTGCGTGTCAGCAAAGAGCAAACAGCAGAATACAAATCATCAGCTTTGTTTTATGAATGTCTTTATTTACAATACTAGAGTAGAATTTTTAAAAAGAAGACTGCAGCATTAGCATTGAATCTGTCACTCACAGCTCCAAGTTTGATTCCTGTCCTATGAATGATCTTGCGTTCCCTTCTTTTAAAAAAAATCTCTGCAAGGTTACTGTCAATGTCAGAAAATGTAAACCTCAAGCATGCATTGTAGGGGGCTTGGCATGCATGTTAGAAGGAAAGAAATTTGCTTAATGAAAAAGAGACAATAACTTACATTCAAACTAAGCTTATTTGATTGCACAGGGGAGAGTATACCTTCTTATGCAGTTTTGATTGAATTGAATTTTAATATATATTTTGCTGTGAATTTTTTTTTTTTTTGAGGATTGAACTCAGGGGCATTCTACCTCTGAGCTATACCCCCAGCCCTATTTTTTATTCTTTATTTTGAAACAGGGTCTCACTAAGTTGCAGAGGGCCTCACTAGGTAGCTGAGGCTGGCCGCAAATCCAGATCCTCTGGTCTCAGCCTCCCAAATGCTGGGATTACAAGCATGTGCCACCATGCCCAGCTTGAAATTTTTATTTTTCTTTGAACAACAATGTTACCCAGCTTAGCTTATGGTCTATGTAAAATGCCTTTCAAATGGAAGGAAGTCTTTGTTGAATGCATTCAGACCCAAAGACAGTCAGTGACCCTTAGGGATGGATACAAGTCTCCTAATTTTGATAATGATCTTTAATCATTTGGAAATTATAAAGTTCAAACTACAGACTAAGAAGAAGACAGGAAGGGCTACATTTTATTTCATGAATCTTAACCTATTTCAGCAAGCCTGCAACACTGTAGGAAATAATATGTGAATTTATATACATGTCAGACTTCTAGTTGATGGGTAAGGTTCGTATAAAGGTTACTCCTAAAGAAATGTCTATCATTCTCGTTCTGCACTCTGGTGATTTCTGCTTCTTCCAAATAATGCCCTCTAGAACAATAAAATGATTTAAAAATAATAAGTAAAATATGATTTAATAACCCATCTCTTGTGCTATAATGATTATGCATCCCTTCATTTATAGCTCCCAGCAGTAGGAGGACAGTTGACATTTACCATCTCATATGACCTCGAAGAAGAGGAGGAAGATACAGAATATGTTCTCCAGCTGATGATTCTCTTAGAGGTAGAGTACTGAGTGCATCCTTTTTTATCTCTGTTACATCATGTGTTATTTAAGGCTGCCATGCTATTTTTTACCTAATTGATTTGACATAATTTACATACTACTACAGAAATATATATCTTAGGAATTTTTTTATGTACCTCCTGTGTTTCATTCTGAGATATATGTAGAAAACTAAATATATTCATTGGTTCTAAAGATCAAGAGAGCTTTAGACCAGGCTTTATATTTAAATGTAAAACATGATGATCATGTTTCCAAGACTATAAATAGGATGAAAGTGTTTAAGTGAATGCTGATTTACATAGTTGCATTTTTCACCTCCTCTTGCCTCCACATAGATGTTATTGCCTATTTATTTGTTTATATGAGGCTGAAGTAAATTAAAAGAATCTTGTCCATTTAGCTGTCATTAAAATCTCGACTTCAAAATCCTAATTTAGGTAAGAAAGATATAAGAGAAACTGCTTTTGGGATTTCTAAGGCCATAGGCAATTCCAAAATGCTAGAAGCCTAAAGTTGTTGTAGAGGTCCTCTCCTACCCTTGATTATAGTCTTTCTTCCCCACAATCTGAACCCTCCCCTCAACAGTCACATGGGCACATGGTGATTTAGCTCCAGGTTCTGTGGTTCTTTGTCTTATACCTTTCATGCATGTGAATCAATGACAAAATTATTTCCTCAAAATGAGTATTTGCTAGAATTGTACTAAATGGTCTGACTTTAAGATAGATACATATGTAAAAGGTTGAGAAGTTACATATCATTAATATGAATGAAGTAAGAAGGACAACCTAAATGTCATAGATCAATCTATGATGCCAATATTCTGTTGTAAACATTAATATGCTGACCTTTCTCTTTTTCCCTCCATATATAGAAATCCTTTAAAATAATAGCCCAATTTATTAAATTTTCCTTTCTAACCATACCCAGAATAAAATAGTATATTTGAAATATGTAATTATATGTACTTGTATAAAATCAAAGTGTTTGTAATCACATATATATTTAGGAGATGCCATCTATATTTATTTTAGTTTATGAGGGAAGTAAGGCCCCCATAAAATCACACAAAATCAAAAAGCTTGTGCTTTGTAGTACATCTGACAAAGCTAATATTTAAATCCCATTGCCTTCCCCTTATCTATGCCAAAAATATACTGAATGACAGAGAAAGCCAACCTGAAATTAAAAACCTACTGAGGGTCCAGGCATGGTGGCCTACACTTGTCATCACAGTACTTGGGAGGCTGAAACAGGTGGAGTCTGGTTTGTGGCCAGCCTCAATGACTTATTGAAGCCTTCTGCAACTTAATGAGACCCTGTTTCAAAATAAAAAATAAAGTAGTGCTGGGAGTGTTGTTCAGAGGTAGAATGCCCCTGGGTTCAATCCCCAGTACCAAACAAAACAAAACAAACAAAAATATTCTACTGAGTATAATTCATAGAATGGAGAATATACAAGTCCAAATTCTTCTTACCTTGTTGTGGACATACCATTTCAATTTTATACTTACATACTTCCTTTCTTCCCTTTAGGGAAATGACCTGATAATCAGCACAGCCCAAGATGAGGTGTATCTGCAACCGTCTGAAGAGCACACTTATGAATTATCCCTTAAAGAAGAGTCATTTATGATACATGGCACAAATTTTCCAGTCAGTAGGAAGGATTTCATGACCGTGCTTGCAAATTTGAAGAGAGTCCTCATACAAATCACATACAGCTTTGGGATGGATGCCATCTTCAGGTAAAATCATGAACTGCATCTCCCAAGTTGATAACATTCACTTTAGGGCGAACAGTGCACATGCTAGAAAAGTGAATTTTAAAATCTCTGGGTCTGTGATTTCAAACAAACCAAAGAAGGTAAGAATAAGCACTGGTCTTCTGAAAGGTGCTTATTAACATTAAACCTTTCAAATTTTAAATTAAACCTTTCAAATTTTAAACAAATTTTTCTCAGCTCTTATTATTATCAATGCTTCCTTTGTCATTCTGCCATATGTGATAAGTAATACTTCTTGTGTTCTGAGATGCTGTACTGGAAAAGAAAGTTTATTTATTATGGCTCAGATATTGAGAAGCTAAAGAGATATTTTCATGGACTCACAGTCAGAAAGTGGCTTGTAAAATGCTTTCTTGCAGTAATTACTTAACTAGTTTCTGACTTAACAGGATGTGGCTTATAGTAAGAAACATAAGCCTCTTCATTTAAGTAACCATATAGCTTTGTACAAACCACTATAATATTGTAAGATCACCATGGTGTAAAGGAAAGGGTATGAGTTTTGTAGCCAAACTGAGCAGGAGTTCAGTAAGCATAATTGCTAATTGTATGTGTGATTTTTGGC